>JAGFNQ010004747.1:148490-204903 GCA_024364735.1 Boesenbergia rotunda | reverse complement strand
AGCGTGGGACGCCACGCGTCTTACTGAGCAGCCGAGCTGCGGATAGCACACACGGTCAGGCAGGCTGAGCGCGGGATAATAGCGCACACAGTCGGGCAAGACTCAGGGAAGCGTGGGACACCATGCGTCTTACTGAGCAACCGAGCTGCGGGATAGCACACACGGTCAGGTAGGCTGAGCCGCGGGATAATAACGCACACAGTCGGGAAAGACTCAGGGAGCGTGGGAGCCATGCGTCTTACTGAGCAGCCGAGCTACGGAAAGCACACACGGTCAGGCAGGCTAAGCCGCGGGATATAGCGGACACAGTCAGGCAAGACTCAGGGAGCATGGGACGCCACGCTTCTTACTGGAGCAGCCGTAGCTGCGCGGGAAAGCACACGACGGTCAGGGCAGGCTGGTAGCCGCGCGATATAGCGCACACAGTCGTGCAAGACTCAGGGAGCGTGGGACGCCACGCGTCTTACTGGAGTAGCCGAAGCTGCGGGAATAGCACACTACGGTCAGGCAGGCTGAGCCGCGGGATAATAGCGCACACAGTCGGGCAAGACTCAGGGAGCGTGGGACGCCACGCGTCTTACTGAGCAGTCGAGCTGCGGGAAAGCACACACGGTCAGGCAGGCTGAGCTGCGGGATAATAGCGCACACAGTCGGGCAAGACTCAGGGAGCGTGGGACGCCACACGTCTTACTGAGCAGCCGAGCTGCGGGAAAGCACACACGGTCAGGCAGGCTGAGCCGCGGGATAATAGCGCACACAGTCGGGCAAGACTCAGGGAGCGTGGGACGCCACGCGTCTTACTGAGCAGCCGAGCTGCGGAAAGCACACACGGTCAGGCAGGCTGAGCCCGCGGGATAATAGTGCACACAGTTGGGCAAGACCTGGAGCGTGGGGATGCCACGCGTCTCACTGAGCAACCGAGCTGCGGGAAAGCACACACGGTCAGGCCAGGCTGAGCCGCGGGATAATAGCGCACACAGTCGGGCAAGACTCAGGGAGTGTGGGACGCCACTCGTCTTACTGAGCAACCGAGCTGCGGGAAAGCACACACGGTCAGGCAGGCTGAGCCGCGGGATAATAGCGCACACAGTCGGGCAAGACTCAGGGAGCGTGGGACGCCTCGCGTCTTACTGAGTAGCCGAGTTGCGGGAAAGCTAGCTCGAGAGTCGGATACATCTGCGAGCGGGGGTAAGGACCATATGCTTCCACTGGTTAGAAGTACTTTACACTTACATCATCGCTCGTTACTCGGCAGCTCGATAAGGCTGAAGGTGGATCGTACTCCAGGGTCGATCCAGCCTTTTTCTCTTTTCGTTCTCTAAGTAATACGCTCCTGAAGAGAGTTTTTGCACAATCTTGAAGGGTCCCCCCCACTGCGGCTCCAGTTTGCTCACGTCCCCCACAGGTTTGACTCTTTTCCAGACGAGGTCGCCTACTTGAAATGCTCAGGGCAGTACCCTTCGGTCATATCTCTGCTTCATCTTCTGTCTATATGCGAACATCCGAGCCGCTGCCCTGTCGCGAATTTCGTTGACCAAATCCAGCTCTAGACGCCGTCTTTCCGGGTTATCCTCATCGTATGCTGCTCTCCGATCCGATTCACACCCAACCTCGACCAGAATCACGACCTCAGCTCCGTAAACCAACTGGAAAGGTGTGCATCCAGTGGTTTCTTTGACAGTAGTTCGCAGGGCCCATAGGATGCTCGGGAGCTCCTCCACGCAGGTTCCACCAACATGGTCGAGCTTAGTCTTCAACCCCCTTAGGATTTCCCGATTGGCCACTTCTGCCTGGCCGTTGCTCTGAGGATAAGCTACAGAAGTAAAAGCCTGTTTGATGTCGTATTTGGTACACCATTCTCGTGTCTTCCTGCCCTGGAACTGTCTCCTATTATCCGAGACGATCTTATGTGGGATTCCATATCGACACAATATGTCTCGCCACAAGAACTTTTTGACCGCCTGCTCGGTAATGCGTGACAAGGCCTCCGCCTCTATCCACTTAGAGAAGTAATCGACTGCGACCAGTAAGTATTTCTTCTGAGCGGCGGCGGTCGGGAAGGGTCCCACAATGTCCATGCCCCACTGGTTAAAAGGGCAAGAAACTATTGACATCTTCATGGCCTCCGTGGGTCGGTGCGGTAAGCACTGGTGCTTTTGGCAGGACACACATTTGGCCACCAGCTCATTGGCGTCCTTATGCAGGGTGAGCTAATAGTATCCTGACATTATTGCCTTCCTGGCCGTCGCACGAGCACCAGCATGATGCCCGCAGATCCCAAGGTGAATTTCCCTCAAGATATAGTCAGCATCTTCTTCGTTCAGACACTTAAGGAGAGGCCGGGAAAACGATCTCTTATAAAGGGCGTCACCGACCATGGTGAATCGGGACACATGCTTCTTGAGCCACCGAGCCTCCTCTTGTTGGTCGGCAAGGTTCCTCGGGTGAGATAGGTGATGATCGGGGTTCGCCAGTCGGACCCCAATTCCAGGTCAGCCTGCCATTCTATCTGCATGACCAACAATGCCGGGCCACCCGCCCGAGGAAGTACCCATGAGCCGACTGAACTAGCCAATTTGGCTAACTCATCCGCCTTGAAGTTTTCTTCTCTAGGGATCTTTCTCACTTGTACCTCTTTGAATTCAGCCTTCAGTTTCTCGTAGGCTTCTATGAACGCCTGAAGCCGACCACTATTGACCTCGAACTTTCCAGTCACTTGCTGTGTAACCAGCTGAGAATCTGAATAGAGCATTACTCGGGTTGCTCCCATGTGCTTAGCTACCTGCAATCCAGCTATAAAGGCCTCGTATTCGGCCTCATTGTTGGTAGCTTGGTACTCCAACCGCACCAATAGATGCATCTTTTCTCCGCTAGGGGAGACCATCAGAACACCAATCCCACTCCCCGACCGGGTGGACGAACCATCCACGTATATCTGCCACGCCTCCTCGATTTCATCTGAATGCAGCTCACTTAAGAAGTCCGCAAGAGCTTGCGCCTTGATAGCTGGCGGGGGCTGGTACTGGATGTCATATTCACTCAGCTCGGTGGTCTATTTGATCAGTCACCCCGACGCCTCGGGGTTCGAGGCGACTCGGCTCAGGTTGCTATTCGTTAAAACTACGATAGGATGCGCCAAGAAGTAGGGGCGGAGTCTGCGGGCACCCAGCAGCAGCACATACATCAACTTTTTGAGTGTCGTGTAGCGGCACTCGGCTCCTTTTAGTAGATGAGCAAAAATGTACACAGGTTGCTATTCAGCCGCTTCCTGTTTGACCAGAACTAGGCTGACCGAGTCAGCCGACGCTGCTAAGTACACGTAGAGGGTATCCCCAACTTCTGGTTTCGCCAACACCGGTAGTTCAGCGAGGTATGTCTTTAGTTCGTCGAACGCCTTGTCGCAGTCAGCATCCCATTGGAACTTGGTGGCCTTGCGGAGGGTCTTAAAGAAAGGCAACCCTCTCTCCGCTGATCGAGAGATGAACCGAGATAGGGCCGTGATTCGCCCGGCGAGCCTTTGAGCTTCCCGTAGATTCCTGGGTGGGGGCATATCTAGCAGGGCCTTGACCTTCCCCAGATTGGCTTCTATGCCTCGCTCGGTCACAATATAACCTAAGAACTTTCCCCTGCGAGCGCCAAAAAGGCACTTAGCGGGGTTCAGCTTGAGCCCGTACATCCGCAGCGTTCGGCAGGTTTCCTCGATATCCGACACCAGGTCTTCAGCACGAGCAGACTTGATGAGGATGTCATCAACGTATACCTCCACATTTCTCCCGATCTGAGACCGGAAGACTTTATTCATCATCCGCTGGTAGGTGGCTCCAGCGTTCTTCAACCCGAACGGCATGACGGTGTAACAATAAGTACCGTCTGCCGTGATGAAACTGACCTTCTCTTGGTCCTCAGCTGCCAGGGGTACTTAATGATATCCCTGGTAAGCGTCCAGCATGGAGATGAACTCGCTGCCTGCGGTCGAGTCCACCAACTAATCAATCCGGGGCAACGGGTAGTAATCTTTCGGGCAGGCCTTGTTAAGATCCCGAAAGTCGATGCAGATGCGCCATCTGTTGTTTGGCTTGGGCACCAGCACCACGTTGGCCAGCCAGGACAGGAATTGCACCTCTCTGATGTGCCCTGCCTCTGCCAACCTCTCGATCTCCGCCCTGATCGCCTTGTTCTGCTCGGTGCTGAAGTCTCTCTTCCGTTGCTTCACGGGCCGAGCGTGGGGGTAAACGTGGAGGTGGTGTTCCGCAACCTCCGGGCGGACGCCTCTCAACTCCTTGACAGTCCAGGCGAAGACATCTTGATTGCGGGCCAGGCACTCCAGCAGGGGCCCCTTCAGCTCTTCTGGCAATCCGGCCGCAATCTTGACTCGGGACTCTTCCCGGTCGGGGAGGAGCTGCACTTCTTCCTTGTCTTCCTGCAGCTCGGACCAGGGAGAGACTTGGACCATGTTGCACTCAGGGAAAGGGCGTGGGGCTTTGCGACTTTCTACGTGAACATCGTCCACGTAGCACCTCCGAGCTACCTTTTGATCGCCCTTGACCTCTCCCACCTGGTCCCCGACCGGGAACTTAACCTTCAGGTAGAAGGTGGAGGCTACGGCCCGGAACTCATTGAGAGCAGGGCGGCCCAAGATGGCGTTGTAGGATGTAGAGGCGTCAACCACCAGAAAGGTGGACCACCGAGTCCTTTTCAATGGCTCTTCGCCCAGGGAGACGACCAACCGAATCTGGCCAATGGGATGTACTGTATTCCCCGTGAAGCCAAACAACGGGGTCGCCACTAACTCCAACTGGGACTTTTCAATCTGGAGCTGGTCAAATGCCCTCTTGTAGAGTATGTTGACCGAGCTGCCCGTGTCCACGATGGTGCGGTGGACTTGATAATTTGCGATGACGGCTGTAATGACCAGCGCGTCATCGTGGGGGACTTCCAACTCCTGAAGATCTTGGGGCCCGAAGCTGATTTGGGGCCCCTCTGCCTGGGCCAGACTAGTGCCGACTTGATGGATCTCCAGTCGGCGAACTTGGGCTTTCCGAACCCGGTGGGAATCTCCTCCGGTCGGGCCGCCTGAGATGACGTGCACACCGCCTCGAACAACATTTTGCTGGTTGGCTCGTTCTTCTTCCGTCGCCTCTTCCACCTCTCGGTTCACTGGAGGGAATAGATTCGAGTAGCTGGAGAGTTTTCTCGCAATTCTTCAGCCATCGGGTCGGCGTTCGGGCCGCCTCGGCCTACTCCTCGTCCGGGAGGTGTTCGTCGCCCTCGACCTCTGGGGGCCTGAGCCCTACCCCGGCCGGCTTGTCGGCACTCCTCGGTGGCGTACCCGTGACTCTGGTGGAAGCTGCAGTATGGCCTCCATCGGGCGAGTAAACATCCCTGGGCCACCTGTTGCACGTGGTGCCTCTTGATAAGCACCATTTTATTGATTATTTTAATTGCTAAAATCCATGTTTGACCCATGTTTTTATTGCTTAATTATGATTTTACCCTAGGTTTTGGAACTTTATCTTATTTTGGACTTAATTGCAAAATTACATAATTTTTGGATTATTTGGCCACTAATTTTTTGATATATTTTTGTAGGCATGAAAGGATCCTGGACCTAGGGCATACTGGGTCAAACTTGAGTCGGATGTGAACCGGATCGAATTATCAAGCCTACGATTAATCCGGGCCGTCCGATTCAAGAGCGGCTAGATCTGAGCCATCCGGGACGATCTGAAGCAATCCGAGCTAGGGTTAGGGTTGATCAAGCTCTATGATCAAGATCTGAAGGTTTCATCCCAATCAGAGCTAAATCAACCGTTGGATCAAGCAAGGAGGGCTCTAGAGCGTCCATTCACAGATAGAGTTGATCTGGACCATCCGTTGCATATCTGGAGGATCCGAGCTACCACGAGGCAGATCCTGGCCCTAGATCATCATCATAAAAGTTTGGCTCAAATCGGAGCAAGATCAGCCGTTGGATCTCCTCCAATCAATCTGAGCCGTCCAATTTTAATTACTTAAGGAAAATTAGGCAGCAGCTTTCCTCGTCGCGTCTCCGCCGTTAGCTCGTCTTCTTCACTTCGTTCTTCAATTCCTTAGCTAGTTTTCTTCATCAAAGGAGGTGCGATCCTTCAATCCATCATCAAAGCAAGGGCTAGGTTAGTGAAGAGAATCTCAGCGAGGTTTCAGAATTGATTTCTGCTCAATAGCAAGGTTGCGCGAGGTTTCGGCAGTCTGCTATCCGATTTCAGCGAGCTCAGCTGTGCTCCATTCCCACTGCATCCGAGCTGACCAGAGGGGTTCCCTGGAAGGTTTCGGTCACTCCCAAATCCAATTCGCAAGCCACAACAGTGAGATTGAAGAATTCGGAAGCTAATTTCAGTTTGAGCAGGTTTTGATCTGTTTCAGTAGCAGAGACGTATCTTCACTGATTTGCGGAGCTTGCGGGTCCGAGGTTCTCCCTTGATTGACGACCAAGGAGCACTTGAGTTGAGGAATGGTTGAGGAGTAGCTTAGATAGTTTAATTTCAGTTTCTTTTAGCTGTAAATTTCGTTTCTGTCTCGTTTCTTATTGTTTCTGAATTTCGGATTGGTTAAGTTGGTTTAATGCATAGTTTCTGCTGTAATTAGGGTTTAATCCAATCAGTTAAGTAATTAGGAAGCTTGTTTAGGTATTCATCGATTTCAATTTCAGTTAATTTTGTTCTACAGCTTGCGTATCAGATTTCCTTTGCGTGCCATTTCTGATTTGCTTCGTTTCTGCAATTTTTGTCCAATCATGCTGTGTATCAGCCCCTTATTTGTATCGAGTTAGTTTAAGTTTTATTCTCTCAATTGATCTTGTAGTTGGTTGCATCTCAAAAGACCTTGGACTCAATTTACGCAGTTGGTTTCAAAAGGATCAGCTGCGTATTCAGTGTCCAAATTCAGCATGTTTCAGCTTTTAGTTTCTGCAAGTGTTTAGTTACAGTTCTGCAAGTGTTTAGCTTCAACTTTTAGTTCTAAATTGATTGCAATTCTGCAATTTTAAGCTTCTTTATCCTGCCTGATCATTAAATACACGATCTTGAATTCTGATGGTCCTGATAGTTTCTGCACATCTGAAATCTCTGCATCCAAAATCTGAATTTCTGCATTCCTCCAATTTGTTTCTATGTTTTCGATTCCAGCACATGAAGAGGTTATTGTTTGGTGAACTATTGCATTAGATCTCCACTTGATCAATTTGTCTAGGCATTTGGTTGTAGAGTACCAATTTCCCTATTTTCAGTTTCCCATGTTTGCGCATCCAGAGATGCTGAAATTCAGTTTGAATTTCCTGCAAATCAGTTCCTATTTTGAGTATCAACTGATAGTATCTGAATTGAGAATCATCTAACCTTGGTTTTCTTCTGAATTTTCATTGGAGCTTGATTTATTTCATCAGCATTTGGAATTAAATTTTGAATGGCAGTTTCTGAATTTCTAAATCATCACTGCATTTGACAGTTTCAGACTTGTTGTTTGAATTGTTTCGGTTCATGATTGCTCAAGCTGCATCAATAGAATGTTGGCTCTTCTAAATCCCATCTGAAAACTAATTTGAGCAATTACCTTCAGCTAGCTTGTTGGATTGATTGTATTTGCATCTGATTTGTTGCTGATTTCTACTGTAATGTTCAGAATGTTTGCATTTCAATTCTGAATTGAGCTGGTTCCTGTCTTGGTCAGTAAGCGATTTAAATTCCTGCAGCCATTCTTGCTTATAACGTTGCATGTAGCTTTGCCTTACAAACTGAGTTGGTCTATGGCAGTTTTGGATTGGCAGTTTACAAATTAAGCAATTAGCATTGGTTTTGGCACATAAGCTTTCTCCCATGAGTATCAAGTAGTTTCATTGCTGCATTAGAAATCAAGTGAATGCGTCGGATTTGATAGATAAATTCAGTACAATCTGTGGTGCATCGTGAAATAGAATTCAGAATTGTTTTCCAAGTTTGGCTACTTTACATTGGTTAATTAAATCCATTATTAGTGAGTCCTTTAGTGCCAACTTCTTGTTTAGTTCATTGGGGTAAGTTTCTTCTCTTTTAATTGCGATTTCATTGCCGATTGCATTCCAAAACCACATTTTATTCGAAACCCAAAATTCGCAAACGACACCTAAATACAAGCGCGAATCAAACAAACCTACAACTAGCCCCGAGAAAAATACGACCTGTGGCCCCTATATTACATTTTCATACTTTTGATTGTAAAAGGGTTTCCAGCATTCATTCATTCACATTTAAATTCGATAGACTCACAATTTCGTGACAATATTTAATATATCATCTGGGTCTGTCACCTCTCCATGCCCGCGGGCTCAGCGGGGCCCAGAGGACTACGAATGGATCCTCCCGAGGGCCTGGGTCCGTGAACAGGAGGCGGGGGCGCCGAGACCGCAGACTCCTTGCGCCGAGCTGCTTGCGCCTCTTCGACATTAATATACTTGTCAGCCTTGCCCAGAAGGCTGTCGAAGTCCTTCGGGGGCTTCCAGATCAGCGCTCGAAAAAACTCTCCCTCCTGCAGACCCTGGGAGACCGCGCTGACCATCACTTCCTGAGTGGCAGTTGGCACATCTATTGCCAACTCATTGAACCTTCGGATGTAAGACCTAAGTGTTTCTTTCGGCCCTTGCTTCAGGGCGAACAGGTTGAGACTCATTTTGTGGTGCCTTCGGCTGCTGGCGAAGTGCTACAGGAACGCCCTCCTGAACTTCTCAAAGCTTGTGACTGACCCGTCGGGGAGTCGGTCGAACCACCTCTGGGCCGCGCCAGAGAGCGTGGTCAGGAAGGCTCGGCACTTAACACCTTCCGGATATTGCTGCAGCAGAGCCGCACTCTCAAACTTCATCAAGTGCTCCTCCGGATCCGTGGTCCCCACATACTCAGGGACGGTGAAGAAACGCAGGTGGTGAGGTACGGGATCCTCCAAGATCCAGGGAGCGAAAGGGCTACATACCGGAGTGGTTGAGGCAGGGTCAGCTGGAGCTCTTCCCCGGTCCATCCGCCTCTCACGCACCGGATTGGAAACTGAGGCCTCGGCGGACAGAGAATGAGCCTCGCCGACTTGTTCCCGGGGGACAATCGCAGGGGGAGGTGTAGGACCCCCTTCAGGTATAGCAGGCCTACCTTGCCCCCCTGAGACACGATGCGCCGCCGGCTCTGGGCCCTGAGGCCCTTGGCTAGCAGCTTGGGAGAGCCTTTGAGAAGCTCTTTGCTGAGCTCGCGTAGCCATGAGTACCTCGTACTCCCCTCGAGAGATATCCAGGTTGATATCGTAAGGCTCGCCCATCTTCACTTCCGATCAGGCTGCTGGTGTCCCTCCTTCTAGCGCCAAATTTGATTCTGTCGCGAAGTGAGTCGGACGCCCTTACAGATGGACGCGTCTCCGAGGAGGGCGAGGTCGCTGAAGTGGCGTGACGAGCTAGGTCACTCCCAATCTACAAAACAGAGACCGTTAGAACCCGCCGGGAAAAGTCCCCAGTTAGGCACTCCGACGGTAATGTCAGAACACGACGGTGGCGATGGAAAGCAATAGAACAGTAGCGAAATTGCACTATCGCGCGTACCTGGGAGATGCGGAGTGGGAGGTATTTATATGACCGGGGAAGCTGACAGGTTCTGCCCCGCCTGCCCCTTGCCGTTATGTGGAGAGGGCAGGGTAATGCATGCCCAGGGATGGCAGGGTAAAGTAGCACATACTGTATTAAGGAAAGGGGCACTGTCAACTTAAGGGTGGCGCCGTTGGACGTCGCTCGACCTGACACCAAAGCATGTGGTCAAGGTATGGGGGACAAGGTGTGGCAGACGAATCAGTACCCCAGTGAGATATCCGCCGCTTGGGACCAGAATGGCTCTGGTCCTGCGCCGACCTTGTACCACGTCTGGTAGTCTGGTGTCAGGGAGTGGTTGTGCCGACTGGGACACTGAGTAAGGAGGTCGGCTGAGGGCCTATGAGGGTGCCGACTGAGGCACTGAGTAAGGAGGCCGGCTGAGGGCCTATGAGGGTGTCGACTGGGGCACTGAGTAAGGAGGTCGGCTGAGGGCCTATGAGGGTGCCGACTGGGGCACCGAGTAAGGACCTTGGCGGCTTGGGCTTATTCCCGTAACGTGGGCCAACCCGAGCGGGCGGGGAGCCGAGGTGGAATAAGCAAAGGCCATCTGTCTCGGGAGGGGACTCCTATGGGACTATGGGGGCCTTGACACGGAAGCCCAGGAGGGCCTAAGTCCGTGGGCCTCCTTCTCTGCGGGATCATCCCAATCACTGGCCACCTTCTTGCTGATTGAGCGTCAGGCTGCCGGGCCAGGCTATGTAAGCTGGCCTGGGATCAAACATTTTTTGACTTCCTTTCTTGGCAAAATATATAAGTCTCTTCCTCCTGAACACTTCTATAACATATTCCTGAGCTTGTGCTCATTGTTAAGGAAATTGCTCAGGAACTGGGTTAGGAATTTCCTCAAAAACTGGTTCTGGAAGTAGCTCAGCAATTTGTTGATCTGTATTCTCAATAACATCTGCTAGAGAATCATTTGAGAGCAGGTGTGTCTCTAGATTTGATGAACTTAAATCAATAATTATTTTCCCCTATACTTTATTGTCTCCAAACAGGAGCCTGACCACTTCCATTTGCACATTCTTGGAAGGGCATATAGTATGTAAGTCTCCTTTATTTTGACATATTCACACATATACATCTACAATACAATAAGAATGGTTAAATTTAAAATTTTATGCATAACATGTATGAATCTATCATCAAATGTAAGAACATATAGAATGAGGAGATGTGCAAACCCTTTGAGGATGGGAGCTTAATTTCCCTTAATGCCCTCTGGCTTCAGCCTTTATGAAAGCATCACACTAATGACCTTCAGTTGTGAGTTCATATAGTCATATACAATCTTGCACAATTATACCAACATAAATTTTCAAAATCATCTACATATTCAATTAGTGATTGTACTGATAATCTAGACATACTACTACTAGTAGTAAATAATACACAAACAAAGAAATAAAATATTAAAAGTGGCCAAAATAGAGTATCAGATTCAGCAGATGATGGTTGTTTGCTGAGGTTGATCATCTTGTTCTCTAGTTCCTTCTTTGAACACTCCACATCAGTGAAGTGTTGAAGAAAGAGTGGGGTGGAGGTTGCATTCAACTATAAATTAACTTCATCGCCGAAGTCTCAAAGTCTTAGAATCAGTGAAACATCTTTCCTTGTGAACCTAATCTGTTGATTTTGAAGGATGAAACATTTAGCTTTGACGTCCCAATTGTCAAACATATTTTGTATAAGGCTTCGGATATTTGCAATTTTAGGCATGTCTAAGTCCCAAAACAAATGGGCTTCCATTTATCAACTCTATCAATCGGAGGTTTATTTCTATTGATGATACAAAAGCATTGAGCTGAGGGTAATTACTTTTCCAATGCAATTTCTTATGATACGCATGGGAAGTGGAAGTTCTCTAGGTTGCCATTTAATTCTGTCAAACAAATACATCAAATCTTAGTAATCATCTCGATGATACATTACAATTTCTAGTAGTTGCTACAATGTTAGTAGTTGCTACAATGTAACTACTGATCACGTTGTAGCAGATACGGTCAAGTAACCACTACAACGTGACAACAAGTAGAGTTTAACCATGTTGTAGCAGTCCGTAGGGTTTAACCACGTTGTAGCTACTACTATCAAGTAGCTACTACAATGTTACAACTTTTTTTTTAACTCTATTCTCTGAAAGTTAAACTTTAAAGTAAATACCTATAATCAGTCAACATCATTCAAAGCTGGGAGAATAATCAAAATCGTACAAAATCCTAAATATTCACTACACTAGACAATAGGACACTAATTAAAACACTAAACCCTAACGAAATATTTACTATAGAGGCGTTGATTTGGAGGAGAAAACTAGGCATCGCGGTGAGGTTGATTGACAAAGACACCATTGGGCACCATGTTTGCTTTCTCAATTTAGGGAAGTTCATTGCATAATATAATTTTGCTTTCACATTGTAGCAGCTATTGTCGAGTAGCTACTACAATATTGTAGCAGCTAATGTCGAGTAACTGCTATAACGTATAGAATCTACTATATAGTATCACGTTATAGTGGCTATTGTCGACTAGCTGCTACAACATGTAGCACCTACTGTACAGTATCATGGTGTAGCAACTACTCAACGTGTAGCAACTACTTCCACTTTCATGCGGTAGCAGTTTTTGTCTAGTAGTTGTTACAACATGGATACTTCTGATTTCATGTTATAGATACTCGACAAAGTAGAATGTATCAAACTTGAATTCTATAATAAAAACAATTATAACAGGACCTATAAATACAATAACTTGAAATAGTAGTATATTACATAACTTAATCAATATGCTTAAGATGTTCAAGAGTTTAAGCCAGAAGAAAATCTAACAAGACCTATAAACACAACAACTTCAAATAACATATCTATTCTTCATCACTAATTTATAGAGAATCTAATTGTTGCTTTATCTCTTCCAATGCATCTTTAAGTTCTTTAAAATTTTCAATCATCGATAGTTTTCTTTCTACATTTAAACTTGATACTATATTTAAAGTTGTACATGAACATTCTTTTTCTCTCGATGTAAAGGAAGTAGGTGCTATATTTTTATCAAAATGTGCTTCAAAAGCTCTTTTTGCCCCCTCTTTACTCTCGAAGGACTGGTTGTATGGCACCCTTAAAATGTCTAGATGTTTCTATCCAGGTGTCATAAACACTCAGTTGACGCCAATAAAGATAACATATGTTTTTCCTAGATTAAATACATTATTTAGAATTACATATAAATAATATATTTAGATTAGAGGGTATTATAACCATCAAATGAAATGTGGGAAATGATGTTTAGCAAGTTTCCTATAAATTATATAACCTAAAAAATTAAAATTTATCAAAAAAGATTATTCACATTGTAATAAAAGATTGTTTGTCTTGTACGCTTGTACGCTATAGCTGCTATATGTTGTAGCAGCTACATGGATAGGTAACTGAAATTCTAATAAAAAATAATGTACAAAGAGATAAATAGACACTTGAGTGGGAGGACTTACAATTGAGAATAGAGGGATGGGAGCAGCAGCATTGACTTTGTTTGGGATGCTTCCAACCCATTCGAGAAAAAACTTGTGACTGTATTTTGTATTCCGCTTACAGCGGATGATTATGCTTTACTTGAGGTGGTTGGTCCGATAGTTGGCAAGAGCGAGAGCAACAGAAGACAGTGGCCAAGGAAGGAGAGAGAGGGAGGGAAATTAGATTTGGAAAAGTCAAGAAATTAAAAGTCTAGTTGAGGGTTTTAAATGGAGCGCAGAGGGGAGAGAGAATAAAAGGATTTAATAATATAACAAAATCAAGCTGGCAATCCCATGTGAGCACGTCACTCATGGTCGCGCAGGAGGCTTCGAGCTGGATATAACATTATTTTTTTTAAAAAAAATAAGAAGCAAATTTAAATTCAAAACTAAAATCTATCAAGAAAATTTAAAAGAAATAATAAATTCTCATAATATTTATAGAAAAATAAAGAAACATTGGTAAGGTTGGGCTGATCAGTTCAGGTTCTGAGTTATCTGGTTCATCGAAATAGAAAAATAGCAAATTATGAAGGCACTTGAAGCCATTTGTTGATCTCAAAAAATAACACTATTTATTTATTTATTCATTAATATATTGTGGGCATTTGGTCTAGTGGTATGATTCTCGCTTATGGAGCGAGAGGTCTTGAGTTCAATTCTCGGAATACCCCTTTCATTTTATTTTATTTTTTTCTCAAAAAAATATGCTAAAAGGAACAATTTTAGATTCGTGTGAGCAATCACCGTGGTCGACTCTCATAGTTCCCAATTCTATTTTTTTATGGTTAAACAATTTAGGGTTTTACTTTTAGATTTAGGAGTTGGGTTATAATATCAAACAAAAAAAATTTGGTGCTCACGGGGTGTGTAACATAAGGTGTGTGGGATAAAATTTTTAAAAAAATTCAAATACTCACGAGGTGTGGGGCATAAGATGTACAGGATATTAAAACCATAGGCAACGTCCGACGTGGGCGATGTGTGATGGACCCAAATTAGACTATCACGAATGTGGGTCTCAAATTTAAATATGAATAATGCTGGAAACCCTTTTTGCAATCAAAGTATGAAAACGTAATAAAGGGGCCACAGGTCGTATTTTTCCTACGGATTAGTTGATGTAGTGTGATTCGAGCTTGTATTTATGTGTCGTTTGTGGATTTTGGGTTTCGAATGAAATCTGTGGTTGTTTGCAATTCGGAAATGAAAGTGCAAGCAAAAGAAAAGAATTCCAACTAAATGCACTAAACAAGTAATGGCAACTAAGGAATTCAACCAAGAGAAGACCTACTCAACTAATGTAGCAAAATCGCAATTAAAAAGGGAACACAATGGATATTAAATGCAATCTAAATGCTAAACAAATGAATAAGTGCAGTGATGGAAGATTTTTGAAACAAATAAGCTTGACACAAATAAAAGCATGCGAGATGCAGAAATTCAACAAGCACCAAATTCAACTCAAATTAGCTACAAGTTCTTGAAGCCAACTAATGCAGGAAAAATTCAGAAATGCTAAAGGGTGATATCAATTGATTTCAAAAGCTATCCTACACCAAAAGATAAGTTAAAACTTGATGCAAAACAGTACCCAAAACAGCTTGGCACACAAGGGGAAATCCTTGTGCCAAAACTGAGTTTTTGTGCCAAAAAAAAACTGATTCTAACAATTGCAGCAGTGAAAACTATCCATCAAACTTGGAAAGAGCAGCTGTAAATGCAGGGAAATGCAGGGATAATTAAAAGATTCAGACTCCAAATGACTGGTCAAAACAGAGCATTGACAGAATTCAGAATTGCTAACTGCAGCAATGAAATTCTGCAAATCAGATATGAAATCGATACACACCAGCTGATGCAGAAAATCTGAAATGCAAGTGCTAATTAAAGTTAACTATCTACAAGGTAAACTCAGGAAATAAACTACACTAGCTTGATATGGAATTCAGTAACTGGAGTAGAGAACTGATACACTGGATTGAAATGCAGAAAAATCTGATACGCAGCTAACAAAAGTGATACGCAAGCCAAAAACAAGAAATAAACTGTGATTGAAAACGATTGTTCACTAACAAGCAATTAAATCTACTTAACTTGCAGAATTGAAACTAATTAAGCAAAAACGATTAAGTAAACGAAACTGAACAGCTGATACAAAAAAGTTCAGAAATGAAATTACGGCAGATTCAAAATATAGTTAAAACTGAATTTAAACTAAGGAAACTACTCCTCGATCCCTCGTTAGCTCAAGAGCTTCTTGTTCGTCACACAAGGGAGAACCTCAGACCCGTAAGCTCAGCAACTCAGTGGAAGAACCGTCTCTGCTATCGAATCCATCCAGACCATGCTCAAGCTGAAAACTGCTTCCGACTTCTTCAACCTCGCTGTGGTGGATTGCGATTGGGATAGGGAATGATCCGAGCCTTCCAGGGAACCCCTCTGGATAGCCTGGATGAAATGAAGGTGGTGCACAGCTGAGCTTGATGAAATCATATAACAGAGCTGCTGAAACCTCACACAGCCCTGTTGTTGAGCAAAATCCGATCTGAAAACCTCACAGAGTACTCTCTCCACTGACCTAACCCTTGCTCTAATGAAGAATCGAGTGATCACGCCTTCGGATGGATGAAAAGCTTGAAGAACACGAAGAAAAACGAAGGAAGACACTGTTGCGGCGAAGACACGATGAGGAAGGAAGCTGCGCAAATTTTCCTTAAGTAATTAGGAATGAACGTCCCAGATTGATTTGAATGAATCCAACGGCTGATCTTCATCAGATCTGACCCAAACTTTCCAGATATTGATCAATGGTCAGGATCTGCCTCGTGATAGCTCGGATCCTCCAGATGTACAACGGATGATCCAGATCAACTTAATCCTTGAATGGACGATCTAGAGCCCTCCGAGCTTGATCCAACGGTTGAATGAGCTCTGATTGGGATGAAACCTTCATATCATGATCAGAGTGCTTGATCAACCCTAACCCTTGCTCGGATTGCTTCAGATGGTCCCGGATGGCTCAGATCTAGCCGCTTTTGAATCGGACGGCCCGGATTAATCCGAATCTTGATAACTCGATCTGGGTCCACTTCCGACTCAAGTTTGACCCAGTATGCCCTAGGTCCATGAACCTTTCATGCCTACAAAAATAGATCAAAAATTTAGTGGCCAAATAATCCAAATATGTATAAATTTGCAATTAAGTCCAAAATAAGAGTAAGTTCTAAAGCCTAGGGTAAATTCACAATTAAGCAAGAAAAACATGGGTCAAACATGAATTTTTGCAATTAAAATAATCAATAAAATGGTACTTATCAATGTGACATGGTAAAAACTCAATTTTTTATTTCTCATTTATCTGCATGTAATGATTCTCTTCTCTCTCCTATGATTGCATGCAATGTGATGCTGATTGGAAGAAATCAGTACTAAAATGATGCTAATTTCTATAAACCAACGCCAATTTTGATATTGATTTGTAAAAAAATAACACCAATGTGATGTTGATTTCTATATACCAACAGCACGTTGGTGCTGATTTCTATAAACTAGCACTAAAGTGATATGACACCACCAAACCAGCACTATCCAGCTTGGTGCTGGTTTGTAGAAATCAGTACTAAAGTGGTGTTGATTTTGTACAAATCTACACACGTACCAACGTGGTGCTGATTTGCACGTGGTGTTGATTTGTATAAAATCAGCATCAAGGTGGTATTGATATGCATGTAGTGCTAATTTGTACAAATCAACACCAACGTAATGCTAATTTGTACAAATCAGCACCAGTTTGGTGTTGGTTAATTTTTACAAACCAGAACCATTTTGGTGTTGGTTTCTACAAGCCAACACCAAGTGGATAGTGCTGGTTTGGTAGTGCCAATATTACCTTGGTGTTGGTTTAACATGCCAACACCAATACGATGCTAGTTTATAGAAATCAACATCACATTGGTGTTTTTTTTACAAATCAGCATCAAAATTGGTGATGGTGTATAAAAATCAACACCACCTTGGTGCTGATTTTTACAAACTAGCACCTCATTTCATGCAATTATAGGAGAGAGAGGAGAATCGTTGTATGTAGATGAGAGAGAATTAAAAAATTGAGTTTTTGCCATGTTAGATGGCCCATGTCGAACGTCGCCAACGGCTGCTCACATAAAGGTATGCAGACTATCAATTTTTTATAATACATGTGCACGCGCGCGCGCGCGCACACACACACACACAATGAAGTTTCATACAAATTTTACAAACAAAAGAATAAAAGTTATCAATACAAAGATTATTCATATTGTAAAAATGTGGTACCTATACGTTAATGTCTGTTGGAGATCGTGCGGTCAGCAAGAGAGATGTGAATTGCCTCTGAAAAATATAAACTAATATTTTGCTTGTGATAACAAAGATAGTAGTTAGTTACAAACAAATAGCATAAATAATTAACAGAACCAGATTAATAATTTAGAAATAGGCACAGAAGCTTTTACTTGGTTGCGACCAAGAATGTTGCTAATCCAAGACAATAGTAGCGCAAACTCTAGATGAACTCCTTGAGGGCGGAGAAACCTCTTACAGAATTATAACTTAGAGAAAATGAATGAACTATTATAGAAATCATTTTCAGTTTGAAGTGATGAAAAGAACTGAGTTTAAGGGTTTATTTATACCCCTGTGAAATTATATCGAAGTGTTAACGTGGTACTTCTCGAAAGTCCGAGAGCATACAAGCACCTAACACGTGGTCAATCATTACCCATGTCCCAACGGCCGAAAAAGGCTATACAATACAGGCACCTCGATTATTATGAGCGATCGTGTTCAATATGGGCACCGCCATTAATATGGGCGCCCGTATTGAATACGGGCGCTCCCATACTTGGTCAAACCCAGATTGACCAATAACTTGGTCTTTGGGTGATTTTCTAGTCTTCCGAAGTTGGGCTCACTCGAACCCATCTCCGACCTTCTTCTTGAGCGAGCTTCATCCCGGCTTCTCGTCCCATGGACGTCGCGCACATCCTTCTCGCTCCATCGGCATATTCTTCCGCAGACCTTTGCGTCCCTCGAACGGATGCACCAAGCTCGTCATCTCCCTTCCTGTGTCATCCTTCTTGTCCATTGCATCTTCTACTTGACTTCCTGTGCTCCTAAGCTTCTGCACATTTAGACACAGGGATCAAATATCAATAGGACCTAACTTAACTCGGTTGACCATATCAAAACTCACCCGAGGTACTTATAATATCCTCATTTTTTATGTGCATCAATTTGAGTTAAGTTAGGGTTAAACAACATATAAAATGATAGAAAATAGAATGCAATTTCAAAAAAGATTTTGAAAATTTGGACCTCGCCCTTAATTTAATCTTATCTTTTCCACTTTGATCCCAGAAAAAAAATGTTAATGGTAACATCAACATTTTTTTTAAAAAAATTAAACTATATTCTTACAAAAAAAAATTGTGTAAATTTATTAAGTTTGAAGGAAAATTGACAATGAATATATATATATATATATATATATATATATATATAAGTAATTTGAAAGGCAAATGTATTTTTGGGAAAAAATAGAAAATTATTTAGATACCTAAAATTTTTCAAAACTTTTGATAAAATGTCACAGGTAATAGTTAGTCTCAAAAAAATTTAATTTTTCAAAAATGAATCAGAAATTAATTTTACATTAAAAGTTAATTATCGATAAAAAATTATAAAAATTTTATTCTTAGTTGAAAATTACTGAAATTTTTATATATTTAGAAATTTAGGAGATTCATCTCTGTAAAAAATTTTAAAGTAAAATAAATTTTGTAATTTTGAAAAAATAATTTTGAATTCAGAGTTGATAATTTTTGGTAAATTAATTTTAAAATTGGATTTCTACTTGCAATGAATTTGAATTTTTTTTTAAACATTTAAAATGTTAAAATAAGGAAACATCGAGGATTAAAAGGCAAAAAGGGCTAACTTAATGGTGTCAATCAAATATCACAAGGTTGAGGGGTTTTTTAGTAATAGACCAATCCTTTAAATTCCTTTTCCCTTCTCCCTATGGCTGATCGCGAACTCAAGCCGCAATACCTCTTCCTTCTTCCTTCTTCCTCTTCCTCCACTCGACCAGCAATTGGCTCTCCTTCTCTTCTCTTCTCTCAACTGGCACCAGTGGTTTTCAAGTTGCTTCATCGAAGGTCGTCGACACTAGGGGGGTCGATTTTTGATGTAGATTGTGATTACGTTTTCCTTGTAGAGCTCCTTGCCGGTCGATCGTGATCGGGTAGGTCTTCCCTTCTCTTCACTTTGGGATCAACTAGGGGTGGTGTATCCAAGGTTTTTCATAGTCGTCTGGGTCATTTTTTTTAGATCTCTCCATTCTGAATCCTTTGTGATCTTCCTAGGGCAGCTTGATCTTGGTTGGGGATCAAGATTTGGGAGGCAGGGCTGTTGGTTGCGAGCTAGGGAGACCTCACAAGGCGCGATTGCAGGTAAGGGATCCCATTTTATGTTTCTCGATGGCTATACCTTAGGATCTGCTACATCCCAATTTTGAGTTGGATTTATTCGAGTTTTGTGATCATAGATGGTTTAGATCAGTGTAGTTTGGGATCTGATTTGTTTGGAGTTCGATATGAGGTTTGGATCTTATGGTATGATATTTGGATTAGTTAAAATTTTTGGATTTGATCTCATGTTCTTGCTCTGATTTGTGTTTTCTTTCCACTGCCATTTAATCAGATTTGGAGCATAGATTAAACCTTGATACCTACTGTGAGATTGTGTTGGTTTGAGTTAGAGTTCTGTGAGCGTTCTTTTGTGATATGAATTTTGTCATTTGGTTCCCTGTTCTCCTTGGTCTCTAAATAGGTGCTCTGTTAGGAATGAGAATTGCTTCTGTGTTGGTAATCCTTGCCGTGAGCTGGTGTTGGTGAAGTTGATCTATGAGTGAGTTTGGGAATCTGAGGTTGTTTGTGTGTTTTGGTGGTTCTGCTCCGTCTTCGGTGTAGGGTTTCAGATTGTATCCATTAGCTTTTCTTGATACCTAGGGTTTCATTGGTTTGGAGGTTGATTAAGGTTTGGAGTAGTCTTTGGTTCTTTGTTCCTGCCATAAGCCTTGAATGGAAGAGTCGAGGTATTGTGTGATGGAACTAAGTGGTAGCTTAGTTTGATTTAGACCCAGTCTTGAGTTGGTTTGGATTTTGGGTTAGGCTTAGGCTAAACCTAAATCGAACCTAGACTCAATGAATAGGAAATTAGTCATTTAATTATAATTAATTAAATGATTACAGTATTAGGTTTAACCCTAATATGACTTAGGGATTTGATTAACTACTTACTTTATGTATATAGCTAAGATTTTATCCTTGATGCAAAACATTGATTGATTTTTCTACGTCGTTGCAGATATTATTTTGGAAGGGAGGTTCTCGTCACTATCGAACTTCACTTGGAGGCGGGTACCTTGACTTATCTATTTCTTTTAGATATTGTCGCAGATATATATATATATATATATATATATATATATATATATATATATATATATATATATATATATGCATGGTTGGTTATGTTAGTAGTAGTTTCTATACCTTACATGTTTTGTATATCTTCACCAGTTACTTGTAGCATACCTTCATGATATATCCTGTTTATTCTCGCATCGTACACAGTAGGGATTGATTGCGAGTAGTACCTTGCATGCATCCTGGTAATTTGCTTTCTAGATCATGATTTATGACCTAGACCTGGATCCTAGGTAGGCCCTTTGATTGGATGTTGCATGTGTTTAGTATCATGCACCATACTTGCACGATTGCATAGCTAGCGATCCTGGGCTCCCCTATGGTCGAGTCGGGTTGTTAGATCATGTGTTGTGCACATAGCCACTCATGGGTAGTGGCTATCGGAGGGTACGTCCATTATTAGGGACTCTTTCGAGTGTGTACAGTTGCTCTGTACTGCTCCGCTCGGTCGCTCATGGATAGTGATACCGGAGCCTGGTAGCAGGTAGGGGTCCCTTCTCTTTCCGGAGATATGAGGAGATGAGAGACTTGTCTCCCCCATTGGACATGGGGCAGGAGTGTTCACTCCATCATCATCCTGTCCACTTGGTCACTCAGGAGCAATGATGGCAGAGTGTGTATAGTACACCTGGATGAGTACTTCCTCCGGCATCCTCATTGATGACTTGTGACGATGGCTCACTGGTGACAAGGGTGACTATGTCATTGCTTCATGTGCATGATGCATGAATTGCATTGTTTGTGTTTGCTGCATTTGGATGTTGCATTTGTTTGACATATACATACAGGTTGTGATATGCATACAACTGACAGTCTTGTTTTACCCGAGGAGGGGTATTGAGGGTATTGATCTATATGATACTGAGGTAGTTTGACACTGGTATTCCTTACTTTCTTAGCACCTCAGTTTAGCATTTTCTACTACTATACATGATACTATCTTAGCTGGATTCTTACTACTAGTATAGTTTACTTTGCATATCAGATATGTATATTCGCTAAGTTCTTGGACTCACCCCGTTAGCCTTATTTTTATTTCAGGATGATCGTTTGGAGTGCCCGGCGGCCTATCCCAACTTGTCCGCTTCAAGACGATTCGTATTGGTTTTGTTTTGTATTTGTCGATATGTTAGTATTTTTGTCTGCATTTTGCTTTTATTTTTGTTGTGTCGTGGATTATACTTTTGTGTGCCATGGAGACCCTTTGTTGTTGTTTGATGTCGTAAGTCGTACTAGTACGCGACTTTATATACTGTGATGTTTTGCTTTCCTTTTTATGTTGGTATTGCTAGCCATGTTGGTTGAAGGATAGAGGTGGTCGTTTAGGCCTTGTACATATGCTTCAAGTGTTTGCCGAACAGAGGAGGTACTGTTCGATTCTATATTAGGCCAACGGCTCCTCTCGGGGGCGTGACAATCTATTTGGTATCAGAGCCTAGGTTGCGAGATACTTTATGATCTTGTGGGCGTTTTCAGATGTTGCGTCGTAGTCATTTCCTCCGCCATTTCTGACAGCACTCCCATTTGCACCCCAGTAGTACCCACCGTAGCACCGCCAGCGATACCCACTACAGTACCTCCGGCCATGCAGTTGGCACCACAACCTCTCCAGTTGGTACTACATACCCTTCAGCAGCTGATACAGACTCTACAGCCCATACTTCCACCTACGCAGCCGGTACCCCCAGCAGTGCAGCCTGTTGCTTCAACAGTACCACTTGCGATACCGATGGCCTCTGCAGGCCGAACCATGGATAGGTCACGGATCCCGGCTTTGGCTGTGTCCGTGAAGGGCTGGTTCGCCCTGTTCCATGGGGGAACTGACCCGTGCGTATCTCAGTTATGGCTGGAGACACTGGAGGACACTTTCCTTTACATGTCCTGCTCTGATTGGAAGAAGGCCGAGCTGACAGCCTACCACTTTTGTGACTGGGCGTTGACTTGGTGGACGACCCAACAGACTATTTTTGACGAGCAGCCGGTCACTTGGGATTTGTTCAGAGAGGTGTTCCAGCAGAAGTACTTTCCAGTTGCGTTCCAGATGACTCGCCGATAGGAGTTTCTACATCTCCAGCAAGGGGATCGATCTGTGTTAGTGTACGATGCAGAGTTTAACCGCCTGGCAGAGTATTGCCCTCAGACGGTCACAGACGATGCGGAGCGGAGGATGCACTTTACATTGGGGTTGGCCTCGTATATTTAGCTCCAGATGTCCTCGTGTGTCATTGCATCCTATCAAGTGGTGTTGGAGCGGGTCCTTATTATTCAGTCGACTCGGTAGAGACTGTTTGGGAATAAGAAGAAGGATAAGCAGCCAGTTTTAGACACAACGCTAACACAGCAGCCGCAGACCTCGCAAAAGCGAGGTAGTCAGAGTCAGCCGCGATAGGATGTTTCTAGGGCTTCTTCTAGGCCTCAGAAATCAGGACATACCACAGCAAGCTCCTCCTAGTCTTCTCAGTAGGATCAGAAGAAGCCTTCCACCGGACTCAGTTGTACTCAGTGCGGCTCCAAGAAGCATGATAGATCAGGATGTACTATGTGGCAAACAATTTGCTTTTACTACAAGCCGCTAGGACACATGAGACGCGATTGTCCCCAGAGGGCACAGGATGCAGCTACAGGAGCTACAGTGTAGGGAGGGCATTTCGGTCAGTCCGAAACTCAGCAAGGGGGCCAGAGGACTCAGTCTTCTTCTTCTCGGCCACAACAACCTGCCCCTCAGTCGGTGCACATGTACTATATGTTCGGGCAAGGCCCCAAGCACACTTATGCTATGGCAGTACCATAGCATACAGCGGCAAAGCCTCATCAACAGTCTTATTCGGGGTACCAACCTATAGTTTATCAGGCCCTTTTGTCTGCCGGAGTTTCTGCACCACAACCTCAACCTCCTCTAGTTCCTGCATTACTCCCACCTCTACTTGAGACGGGACGGGTGTACGCACTCACTCGAGAGAAGGCTCTGCGGGCTGACGGATCCATTTTCAGAGGTACAGTTTTACTTTATACAACTTCTGCAGAGTTATTGATAGATAATGGTAGTTCATATTCATTTATATCACGGCTATTTTTGAGCAAGATCTATAGGTTACCGATGTTTAGGGCACAGTGTCTGTATGTGTCCCTACCTTTCGGAGCGGTGTTGGAGGTCACCTAGTGTTAGATCGTGGCGCTTGCTAGAGGGGGGATGAATAGTACTTTTCTTGAACTTTCTCTACAAGAAGATTAGCACAATACAAATAAAATATATGAAAAATAAGAAATGCTAACACAGAGAATTTACGTGGTATCCACCCCGAGAGATGACTAATCCAAAGATCACGCACAAGCACACTCTCCACTGAAAAGTCTCCTTCAAGGTGGAGAAAACCTTTACAAGGTTGTCTTCTTCCTCTTTACAAGATGGAATTGAAAGCGAGAGGAAGAACTGATAACTTTTTGCACGAACAACACTTTGGTACACTTAAGAACCGTACCTTTTTAGTGCCAAAAATCACCCTTTAAATAAGAGTAAAGGACAACTCCTAGAGTCATCCAGCCCGACACCAGTCGACTGCCCCTGGGGCAATCGACTGGTCTAGCCTTAATTGCTAACCAACGACTAGTTTTCTGGAGTATCAGTCGACTGCCCCTGGGACAGTCGACTGGTCCAGGGCTGAAAACATTCTGAGTTTGAGAATTGGCTAGCAGCCAATTGCCTTTCTACCAGTCGATTGCCCAGCTTATACAACCTCTCTTCCTCACTCTGAAAACCCTCCTTCACGTGTGCCTTCAAGTACACTCCCTTGGCTCGCCCCTTGAAGTCTTCTTCCACCGGTTATCGTCCCTCGGATGCACACACAAGCCTTCCCTTGGCTTGCCTCCATGCCACCCTTCACGTGTGCCCTTTGAAGTCCACTTCCCGGCTTGCCCTTGGAGTCCTCTTCCCTCGACTCTCATCCCTTAGATAAGTCCTCCATGTGTGATTCTCCAAGTCCTGCAAACTCAATCACACATATCAAATAACAAGATAACACCCTAACCTTTAACTATGTTGACACACACATCAAAACCATGATCTTCCCGATCATCCTTGGGTCGATTGCCCCAACACCTAGGAGGTCAAGGGGTGTCCCCTAGATTTTGGTAAGGTTATCCTTACCATGGATCTCTCCATTCTGGACATGATTGAATTCAACATCATCTTAGGCATGAACTGGCTGACGACATCCCATGCCACTGTTAATTTCCATTCGAGGGTGGTCACCTTCCAACCTCCGGGCCAATCCTCGTGGGATTTCCTTAGCATCAGGGATGATGGTATATCAGTTATCTCCACACTCCAGGCGTAGAGACTTCTATCATAGGGATGTTAGTGATTCTTGATTTCGCTGATCAGCATTGATATCAGTAGCAGACTTCAGATCTCAGACGCCCCTGTGATCTGAGAGTTTTTCGATGTCTTCCCAGATGAGCTATCGGGTTTGCCTCCCAGGAGGCAAGTGGAGTTTGCTATCGAGCTGATTCTGTGGACAGCGCCGACATTTAAGGCATCGTATTGGATGGTACCAAAGGAGTTGGATGTGTTGAAGGTCTAGTTCCAGGAGTTATTGGATAGAGGATTCATCCGACCCATTGTATCCCTATGGGGTTCTCCGGTATTATTTGTGACGAAGAAGGATGACTCTATGAGATTATGCATCGACTATCGGTAGCTGAATGCAGTCACGATCAAGAATAAATACCCTTTGCCACGGACTGAGGATCTGTTTGATCAGTTAAGGGATACATCAGTGTATTCAAAGATAGATCTGCAGTCAAGTTATCATCAGCTGAGGGTCAAAGACTTAGATATCCAAAAAAAATGTTTCCACACCCGGTACGGACATTACAAGTTTTTGGCAATGTCATTTGGGCTTACCAATGCTCCTATAGTGTTCATGGATCTCATAAATCGGATATTTCTAGAGTACTTGGACCAATTTGTTATCGTATTCATCGAAGACATCCTGATTTACTCTCGTTCTGAGGAGGAGCACGCTCGTCACCTTCGCATCGTCTTAGAGATGCTCTGACGGGAGCAATTATATGCGAAGTACAGCAAGTGTGCTTTCTGGTTATCTTTGGTGGGTTTTCTCAGACATGTAGTTTTCAGCAGAGGCACTTCTGTCGACCCCCAGAAGTTTGAGATTGTCACCAGTTGGGAGCATCCCAAGTCAGTTAATGAGGTGACAATTTTTTGGGTTTGGCTGGATATTATCGACGTTTCATGGAGGGATTCTCTAGCATTGTCGCACCGTTGGCACGCCTGACCAGAAAGGGCGTGAAGTTTGTATGGATAGAGGCCTATGAGACCAGCTTCCAGGAGCTGAAGCAGCAGCTTGTATCTGCACCAGTCCTGGTGTTACCTTCAGGGGAGGACGACTTCATTCTTTATACCGACTCATCGTATCAGGGGCTTGGAGCAGTACTCATGCTGCACAGGTGGGTGGTCTCTTATGCTTCTCGGTAGCTGAAGGAGCATGAGAAGAACTACCCTGTTCACGATCTATAGTTGGCTGCTATCATTTTCGCACTGAAGATCTGGAGGCACCATTAATACGTTATCACTTTCGAGATCTTCACTGACCATAAGAGCCTCAAATACTTGTTCACACAGAAGGAGCTAAATCCTTGATAGAGGAGATGGATGGAGTTCCTGAAGGACTATGAATGCACCATTGACTATCATTCTGGGAAAGCTAATGTAAGTTTGAAGGAGTACCTACAAATGTAGATGGAGCATTCCACAAGATACAAATCCATGTACCTCGCTTTGTGGACCACTTAGCAAGATAGTATGCATCAAGGAGCAAGCTGTGTTCTAAGGATAGGAGCTGTTTGGGGCGCCTACGAGCAGATTTCTTGGTGCTAAAACATGTAGTTTTCATATGTAATGTGCAGATTTCTTGTGCCTTATTATATGATGTTTTGCCCATGTGTTGGGGCTATTTTTGTGTGGTGTTTTGATTGGGTTGTAGGGTTGATATGTGGCCTGGTTTATGTGGTGTATTTTGTAAGTACCCCTGGTTGATTTTGATGTGATCAACCAATTTAAGTTAGGTCCTGGTATGTTTAATTCCTCTACTAAGTGTGCAGGAGCTTAGGTACGGAGGAAGTCGAGCTAAGACATAGCGGACGAGAAGGATTGTGCGGAGAAGTGAGCCGACGGGCTCGGTACAATCCGAGGGACGCAGAAGCTGCGGAAGAGTACGCCGGTGGAGTGAGAAGGATGTGCACGGTGTCCGAGGGACGAGAAGCCGAGAGGAAGGACGCTCGAGGGGCGAAAGGCCGAAGTCAGGTTCGGGTGAGCCTAACTCCGGTTGGTCGGAAATCACCCAGAAGACGAAGAATCAAAAAGACTGGTCCAAGCGCCCAAAAGAAAAGAGAAAATTATTTGGTACTGGTCCAAGCACCCAAAAGAAAAGAGAAAATTATTTGGTACTGGTCCAAGCGCCCAAAAGAAAAGAGAAAATTATTTGGTGCCAAGAAGATTCGAACTTGTGACCCCACTGCTAGATGTGTCCATACTTACCGAATGGGATAAACAAGTGAGGTGAATAAGTTGATGTGAGCCGAAGATAAAGTTAATCACCTGCTGCGAATAGAAGCAAAGTTTTAATTAAACGTTATCTTCTAAAGGATAACCTTATCCTTTAATCAGATCTAATGGATGCAGTTTAATCCCATCCAAGATTAACTGTCCAGATTATATCCATGGATCAACGGCCAAGAGAAAATTCATCAAAAATCAACAATCCAGATTTATTCTCTTAGGCTATAAATAGGCTTAGAGATTTAGCTTTAGGAATCAATAAAATTTATTCATTCTTGTAAAATCTCTAAAAGTCTAGTGTGCTATTTTTGTAAGGCTTCTCCGCCACAAGGAGATTTTTATTGAGCGTCCACTGCCATGGAAGCAACGTCCTTAGTTGCGACCAAGTTTTTTTTTTAAAGAAGTGCCTTCCATTTTCATAATTTTTTTTTACCGTCTATTCATCCCCCTCTAGCCGGTCCAACCCGATCCAACAAGTGGTATCAGAGCCAAGGTCGCCGCAGAAGGACTAATCGCCGACTGCAGCAATTTCAAAAAAAAAATGGTTGGAGCCGTAATCTACCCGCCGAAATTTGAGGGGGAGTTCGCGATGTGGAAGCACCGAATGCAGGTATTTTTTAAAACAGATATTGAACTGCTATTAATTATGAAAAATGGTTTTTCAGTTCCAAAAGACAACAACGACAAGGATAAAGAAATAGAGTCGTGGACTAAGAAGGAGCATGCGGACTTTGTAGCAAACGGCAAAGCCGAATTTCATCTACTAGCCGTTCTTCCCGCACAAGCAGTCAACCGCATCGAAAATTACAACTCGGCAAAAGAGCTCAGGGAGAAATTCCTGGAATTACATGAAGGTACCTCAGATGCAAAATTGGCGTGACGAGACCTTCTTCGAAGCCAACTGACAAACCTCCGGATGGAGGATGGAGAATCAGTTGCACATCTACATACTAAGGTAAAAGAACTAATCACCGACCTTGAGAACCTCGGAGAAAAGGTAACAAGTCATGATGGTACATCTTAAACGCATTTCCGAGAACCCCGGAATGGACCTCGGTAATCGATGCATATTTCATTTCGAAAGATTTAACGGTAAGTGCATTAGAGCAATTATTTTCTACTTTGGAACTTCATGAATCTCGTTTTGTAGAAAAGAATAAGAAAGCAGGTATCGTCGCACTGAACACAAGGAAGATCCAACTCGACGAGGAATCCTCGACTGACGACGAAACAACAAAAATGGTAAGTTCTTTTAAAAGTTTTTTTAAAGCTAACAAATTTTCAAGAACGCAGAAAAGAAGACAGTCCCCAAAGAAGCGAATAATCAGATGCTACAACTGTAAAGAGGAGGGACACCTGAAGGACCATTGTCCTAAACTCAAAAACTAGCCAAAGAAGAAAAAGACACTGAAGGTCACCTGGGATGAGTCCTCATCAGAAGAGTCGGAAGGTCAAGAATACGCGGGACTTTCGCTGATGGCAAATCAACAAGAAGGGAGCACTGATGAAGGGGGAGAGACATCAGAAGAAACCGATGATGAAAGAGGAACCTCGCTTTTCGAAAGCGACCCGGTAAGTGAGGTTTGTTTTCTTCCTCATGATCAATTATATGCAGGAGTTAAAGCCTTACTCAAATCTAATTGTAGATTAGAAAAAGAAAATTGAAAATTAAAAAATGAATTAACACTTACATCCTCTTCTGATATTTTGATAAATGAAAATGATAATTTGAAAAACTTAGTGCAAAAATTAGAACTTGATATTGCATATTTATGACAAAAGAAAAATAGTTTTCCTGATAATTTAAATTGGTATTTTAAAAACCACAAGGGTCAATTTAAAAAAGTATCCAAAAGCTATATTCCGCCTAAGTTTTTAATTAATCCTGTAGACAGGAATTTATTTTGGGTTCCTAAATTTGTATTAAACTGATAATTTTTTTTGTTATTATATATGTACGCATTTTGTTTCTCTAACAAAAATTATGTCTTTATTTTTTTATGCACAATTATACTGTCTATCTACTGGAACTTCTTTCAAAAATTTTCGAATATTTTTTTCCCTTGAAAATTGAAATTAAGAGTTTAGGGGAAAGACTCATTACAATTTTTCTTTCAAATTTTTCGAAGTATTTTTTTCTAATTTTTTAAAATTTATTCTTCAAGAACTCTAATGTGTTGGTTTGTCATTTTTGGACTTGATGAACGAATTTAAAACTCAAAATTTTTGTCCAAACTCATATCTTCATCTTCGACTTTAATAAAAATATTTAGATTTTTTTCAATTTTTTAAGAATTGTTTATTGAAATATGATTTTTTTTTAAATTCGATAGAAAAATATTTTGACTAGATCTGGTTTTTTTTATCTCCTCATCAGCTGTAGATTTTATCAAACATTTTTTTTGGATTTTTTTAAGTCATTTTTTTTACAAAAAAAAATGGAACTAACTTTGAAAAAAAATATGTCATTTTAAATTTGAAAAATTTGTGGCAATGCGATTTTTTTTCACTTAGAATATTTTTTATCGCACTTAAAATTTTCTTTTTCCCTAATTATATTTCTCCATTTTTTGATGTGATCAAAGGGGGAGGAATAGTATTAAGTTAAGGGGTAGAATTTTAATTTACTCAAAATTTAAGTTTTTTTTGAACTTAAACTGTTTACATTATTATGCATGTTTTTTATTTTGATTACCCTAACTTAACTCGGATTGATACACATCATAAAAGGGGGAGATTGTAAGTACCTCTGGTTGATTTTGATGTGATCAACTAATTTAAGTTAGGTCCTGGTATGTTTAATTCCTCTGCTAAGTGTGCAAGAGCTTAGGTACGGAGAAAGTCGGCGTAAGACATAGCGGACGAGAAGGATTGTGCGGGGAAGTGAGCCGACGGGCTCGGTACAATCCGAGGGACGCGGAAGCTGCGGAAGAGTACACCGGTGGAGCGAGAAGGACGTGCGCGGTGTCCGAGGGACGAGAAGCCGGGAGGAAGGACGCTCGAGGGGCGAAAGGCCGAAGTCGGGTTCGGGTGAGCCTAACTCCGGTTGGTCGGAAATCACCCAGAAGACAAAGAATCAAAAAGACTGGTCCATGCGCCCAAAAGAAAAGAGAAAATTATTTGGTGCTAAGAAGATTCGAACCTGTAACCCCACTGCTAGATGTCTCCATACTTACCGAATGGGATAAACAGGTGATGCGAATAAGTTGATGTGAGCCGAAGATAAAGTTAATCACCTGCTGCGAATAGAAGCAAAGTTTTAATTAAACTTTATCTTCTAAAGGATAATCTTATCCTTTAATCAGATCTAATGGATGCAGTTTAATCCCATCCAAGATTAACTGTCCAGATTATATCCATGGATCAACGACCAAGAGAAAATTCATCAAAAATCAACAATCCAGATTTATTCTCTTAGGCTATAAATAGGCTTAGAGATTTAGCTTTAGGAATCAATAAAATTTATTCATTCTTGTAAAATCTCTAAAAGTCTGGTGTGCTATTTTTGTAAGGCTTCTCCGCCACAAGGAGATTTTTATTTAGCATCCACTGCCTTGGAAGCAACGTCCTTAGTTGCGACCAAGTTTTTTTTTAAAGAACTGCCTTCCATTTTCATAATTTTTTTTTACCATCTATTCACCCCCTCTAGCCGGCCCAACCCAATCCAACATATTTGTGTGGTGTTGGGATGCTAACGTGGGGTCTAACCCAATGTTTGGGCTGATGTATGGAGTCTTGATGTAGTGGCATGTGTGGTATCTCGATGTCCTGTACTCATGATATGTGGATTGAGGCTTTTATCTCATGAAACATTTTCTTTTATACAATGTACCTATTTCAAAAAAAAAAAAAGGAAAGCTAATGTAGTTGCTGACACACTAAGCAGGAAGACTAGAGTAGTTCTAGCCTGTCAGTGAGTGATTGTCATAGAGTTGATCCAGGGTTTCTTAGAGCTAGGGTTAGAGGAGCTGACTTAGACTGAGAGGGGTTTGATTGTGACTATGGTTGAACAGTCAACGATCAGATTGAGGATCATAGAGGCGTAGACCAGTGACCAACATCTGCAGTTCCTTGGCAGTCATATCGTCGTCGGGCAGCCGTCTGATTTCACACGAGACAATGAGGGCATCCTGCTTTTTTGAGGGAGACTGTGTGTGTCAGAGTCGCACCCGGTCGTTGAGGAGATGTTACAGGTGGCACATCGCTCGTGGTTTGCTATTCACCCAGGCGGGACTCGGTTGTATCGGGACTTGAGACATTCCTACTAGTGGAACGGTATGAAGAAGGACATTGCAAATTTCATAGCTAGATGTCTAGTATGCCAGCAGGTTAAGGCTGAGCACCAGAGACCTACTGGGTTACTTTAGAGAATTCCCATTCCAGAGTGAAAGTGGGAACACATCACTATGGATTTTGTGGTAGGGCTGCCCAGGACTAAGAGAGGTCATGACTCGATTTAGGTAATCGCTAATTGATTAACCAAATCGGCACACTTCTAAGCTATTCGGAGGATGGATTCTTTGGATAGATTAACAGAGTTATATTGTTGATAGATTGTCAGACTGCACGGAGTTTCCCAGAGCATCATATCAGACAGAGATCCCCAATTCACATCTCGTTTCTAGCAAAGCCAGCAGAAGGTCATGGGTACAGATCTTCGATTCAACACAGCCTTTCATCCGCAGACAGACAAGCAGTCAGAGCGTACGATTCAGACGTTGGAGGATCTACTAAGATCATGTGTTATGGATTTCTAAGACAGCTGGGAGGACCATTTGGATTTGGTTGAGTTCGCTTACAACAACGACTATTATTCAGCGACTTAGATGTAATCGTATGAGGCGTTGTATGGTAGATCATGTCGGGCACCCACCCTCTGGGAGGAGGTCAGGGACATCCAGCTGTTAGGACCCCAGAGAGCTCAGCAGGAGGCAGAGTTAGTACGCACCATCAGACGGAGGATGATAGAGGCACAGGACCGCCAGAAGAGTTACACAGATCAGAGACGAAGACCTCTGGAGTTCTCCGTAGGCGATCATGTATTTCTTCGAGTTTCACCCACGAAAGGGGTGAAGAGGTTTGGCCTCAGAGGTAAGCTGGCTCCGCGGTACATTGGACCCTTCCAGATTTTGGAGCAGATCGGAGTTGTAGCTTACCGATTGACACTTCCTTCTTCCTTGGTCAGTGTGCATGATGTATTCCACATTTCTATGTTGAGGAGATATGTGGTTGACCCAACATATATCCTGTCAGAGGTATCAATTTCGCTTCAGCCTGACGCAACCTACAAGGAGGTTTCGGTGCGGATTTTAGAGCACGGGAAGCGTCAGCTGCGGAACAAGATAATCCGACTGGTCCAAGTCGGATGACAGCATCATTCTGATGCAGTGGCGACCAAGGAGCTCGAGGATACGATTAGATCTTGCTACCCCCACTTTTTCTCTTGAGGTACGTGTGAGTTATTTCATTCAATATTTATATTGCATATCTTTTGTTCAGTATTCTGTACTGCATGATCGTACATGGCATATGCAAATAACAAATTTGGGGATTAATTTTTGTTAGTGAGGGAGAATGTTAAAATAAGAAAACTTGGAGGGTTAAAAGGCAAAAAGGGCAAAGCTAATGGTGTCAAGCAAATATCAGAAGTTCGAGGGTTTTTTTGTAAAAGAGCAATCCCTTTTCCCTTCTCCCTGTGGCAGATCGCGAACTCAAGCCGTGATACCACTTCCTTCTTCTTCCTTCTTCTTCTTCCTCCACTCGAACTATGATCGACTCTCCTTCTCTTCTCTTCTCTCAACCAACACCGGTGGTTTTCCAGTTGCTTCATCGAAGGTCATCGACACTAGGGGGATCGATTTTTGGTGTGGATCACAATTACGTTTTCCTTGCAGAGCTCCTCGCCGACCGATCGCGATTGGGTAGGTCTTCCCTTCTCTTCACTTTGAGATCGGCTAGGGGTGGTGTATCCAAGGTTTTTCATACTCGTTTGGGTTGTTTTTTTTTATCTCACCATTTTGAATCCTTTGTGATCTTCCTAGGGAAGCTTGATCTTGGGTGGGGATCAAGATTTGAGAGGCAAGGTTGTTGGTTGCGAGCTAGGGAGACCTCACGAGGTGCGATTGCAGGTAAGGGATCCCATTCTATGTTTCTCGATGGTTATACCTTAGGATTTGCTACATCCCAGTTTCATGTTGGATTTTTATTTGAGTTTTGTGATCATAAATGGTTTAGATCAGTGTGGTTTGGGATCTGATTTGTTTGGAGTTCGATCTAACGTTTGGATCTTATGGTATGATATTTGGATTAGTTACAGATTTTGGATTTGATCTCACGTTCTTGCTCTGATTTGTGTTTTCTTTCCACTTCCACTTAATCAGATTTGGAGCATGGATTAAACCTTGATACCTACCGTGAGATTGTGTTGGTTTGAGTTAGAGTTCTATGAGCATTCTTTGGTGATGACTCTTGGTTTGATTTTGAGTACAAATTTTGTCATTTGGTTCCCTGGTCTCCTTGGTCTCTAAATAGGTGCTCTGTTAGGAATGAGAATTACTTCTGTGTTGGTAATCCTTGTCATGCACTGGTGTTGGTGAAGTTGATATGTGGGTGAGTTTGGGAATCTGAGGCTGTTTGTGTGTTTTGGTGGTTCTGCTCCGTCTTCGGTGTAGGGTTTCAGATTGTATCCATTAGCTTTTCTTGATACCTAGGGCTTCATTGGTTTGGAGGTTGATTAAGGTTTGGGGTAGCCTTTGGTTATACCTCATCTTAAGTTAGCTTTGGCTAATCGCCCAAAACATGGTATCGCCCAAGACTTGGTATTTTACCAATTACATCTTATGCAACTCTTGGAAACAAATGGTCAAGATCCACATTACACATCATCTTGAGTTAGCTTTAGCTAATGGCCCAAGACTTAGTATAATTGTTCTATTACCTAATTTTTTTAACTTTTGGGATATGCCTCTAAGTTTCTCAATCCAATTGAGGTGACTTAGTTAAGTCTCACCCAAAGTTCGATAATGGGACATCACAATTGTCCTCTCGCACTCTACCAAGATAAAATGTGTCACTTTGCTTTAGCAAACCCAACAACAAATGATCGAGGTAGTTTATGAGTATCAAACTTTGGTAGACATATCGAGTTGACTTAATTAAGATAAATATTTATCTAATCATGCATCACATACACACATTGCATATATCAACATATAAGTGATAAATGTGACGTGGTTATGGCCCATATGCTATAATCTTCTCGAGCCAATGAGAAAATCAATGGTCAACCTAGGGATAAGATCTTCTCCAAGTGCATCATTCGGTTGTCATGTGTCGCACATCCTTCTTGTAGCTTTATCCTTCAATAGGCATTCCACTCCTCATTTTGACATTACAAATAGGAAAACTCGAGTTACATTCGAGTCTAAATCTATTTTACAACTAGAAAAATAGAGATAAGGCACGACACGCAGACCGTATTATGAATTACATTACAACATGCACACACATATACATCCAATCATATTAGGGTTAAGGTCATAACCATGCACCATGTCATCAATCACATATAATAGATTTAGGACATCAATTTTATTATGATTGTAAAAATGCTCATGAGTCGAAACCAAAGGTTATAAAATTGTTGAGTACAATCGGGCCATAGCACATTTTCATATTCATATGATAATGCTATGGACATTTAGTTTGATCAACACAAACTTTTGTATCTCAACAAATGCTCATACATTATACAATTCATAACAAAATTATGTTCTACTTCTATATCACATATAAATGTTTTTTCTAAACTTTGTATGATCTTTCGCAAGTGGCTCTGATACCACTGTAGGAATCTATGGGCAAAAATATTTAAAATTCGCAGTGGAAATAAGATCCCTTAAGTGATCCATGAGAAAGAAAACTCATACAAAGTGAATTTACAAAAATCCTATCGTATAGATATACTTTTGGCGCGTGCCCTTCGCTTATCTTGCTTATCCGAGGTATGTCGGATCTCTTGCACGTTCAAGTGTCCGTGCCTCTATGCATATCCACACGAACATGATCTTTGCCTCGGAGAGGAATCACCTTAGTTGTGCTAGCAACTTAGGATGGTTCACAAATCACAAGAACCTCCACTAGGGAGTTTTGGACAAGGAGGAAGAAAGAAGAAGAAGAGAAGTGCATCTCTTTAGCCTTTGACAAGAGGGGATATTTATACTCATCTAATGAATACCAAGGGTTTATATCTCTTGAGCTCCTCTCATCTTAATGCTAATAAAACCCAATGAATATCAAACCTTTTGGTATTCCTTGAGACTCTTAATATTCTATTCATCTAATGAATAGAATGTCTCTTAGCCTTCCTCTTAAATAATTTTCATTAAACCGTTTAATGAACATTATCCATAATTAAGTGGTTGAGTCTAATCTAGATGAGTCTAACTCAAATTAGACTCAATCTCATAATCCAATTGAATTCACTTGAGTCTAACTCAATTAATCCAATTCGGATTAAATCTTAGTCAAACTAAGATCAATTAATCTCCGAATCATCGTGTCCTTAGTGTGTGACCCAATAGTTTCTCGTAACGTTGGCAATGTATCTAAACCACTTTAGACACATAAGCAATGAGCGACATCTAGCAATGCATCATTACTACCCAAGTGACGAGAATGTCGAGATCCGACTTAACCTCCATGACTATGACAATGTATATCCTTGTCCTTCCATCCTCGATATCTAGATTGACCAATGAGGCATAGACCGTGTCATCCTCAATTAATCTTTGTGTTTCTTGATCCCCGAGTAGACTCACTCAAACAAATGAGCTCAATATCTCATATTGACTCATTTGAGCATAGTCATGCGTTTTAGTAGTCCTACTCAATCAAGGGGCACACAGATATCACTCCCGTCATATGGGAGGGATAGAACACATCTACATCACTCATATCCCTCTGCATAATTTATTACATACCCAGTGATCGTCTTTATAGTCCGCCCTGTTACGGGTGACGTTTGACGATACCAAAGTATATAACTCCCTATGTAGGGAACCGTAGTGACTTCAGGTCTAAGGACTATTCCTACTAATAGTCACATGAGAAAGTTTATGACACTCATATGACAATCTATGAAACTTTCTCATGGCGGGTCAATTTAGTACACATTCTTTAATGTATACCCATGTGTCAACTTGATATCACATATCCATGACTTGTGAGCTCAAGTCATCAATTGACCTATATGCTAATCTCCATGCATTAATATTGTCCTTGAATATTAATGCTTGACTAGGAATGGTTTAGTATAGTATTCTCTACATCATCTCACTATCGATTCAACCAATCGATATGATGTAGATAAGAACCTACTACCCAAGGACATTATTATACTTAGTTATTTGGCACAAATATAAAGTATGTATAATAACCAAATATGCCTTTATTACTGATAGAATATGATACAAAAAGTCCCTAATCAATCATCACATAATTGGCTCTAGGGCTCCTACTAACATAAATACTTGATGCAAAACATTAATTGATTTTGCTACCTCATTGCGGATATTATTTTCGACGGGAGGTTCTCGTCGCTATCCGACTCCACTTGCAAGCGGGTACCTTGACTTATTTATTTCTTTTAGATATTGTCACAGATATATATGCATGGTTGGTTATGCTAGTAGTAGTTTCTATACCTTACCTATTTTTATATCTTCGCCAGTTACTTGTAACATACCTTCGTGATATATCCTGTTTGATGTCGTAAGTCATATCGGTACGCGACTTTGTATGTTGTGATGATTTGCTTTCCTTTTCATGTTGGTATTGCCAGTCGTGTTGGCTGAAGGATAAAGGTGGTCGTTTAGGCCTTGTACACATGCTTCAAGTTTCCGCCGTATAGAGAAGGTGTTGTCCGATTCTATATTGGGAAGTGGCTCCTCTCGGTGACGTGACATAAAAGATAATCTATAGATCCTAAAAAATTGGATTAGATGAAAATTAATTTTTAAGTATTTTTAGAATTTAAAAATTGATTTTCAAATGAAAATAAACAATGTAACAGTAAAAAAAATTTGAGAAAAATTTTAAGGATAGATCACAGTGAACACTATCAACAAAAAAAAAATGAAACTCAATTTTCTATAACAATTACATATTAAAACAAAAATTTCAAGAAGATGGCAAATAAAACATTAATTAATACAAACAAATATTAATTATTGGCAAACAAGTATTAAATAAAATCTAACAATTTAGTACAAATTTTAGGACCCAAAATAAATTATAATTTAGATGGAATATAACTTCTAGGAATTCTTATAATTTGGCTCTTGTGATACCATAAATATCAATTTAGTGTTCCAGAATCTCAAACTTTTGAATGTTGAAAACAATTAAGATTTCTACAAGTGTAATCATTTTCCAATTTCTTTATCTGAGCCTTCAATTTATCATTTTGTATTTTAAAGTTATCATATATTTCAAGTGGGCATGTAGAAGCTAATTATTTTTTCAAGTCTGAATTTTTATTTTCCAATTTACATATAAACTTCATCATTGCTTTAACACCTTAATAAAATTAATCAAGAGGTAGAAAACATACCTCACTTACCATATCCTTTTCGAAATCTAAAGCTCCCCCTTCGTCGCTGCTATCTTCTAATGTGGATCCCCTTTCATCGATACTTTCTTCTTCCTAGTGGGTGGCCATCACCACTAGTTCGGTGTGTTCCTTGAGATCAGACTCATCTAATAAGGATTTATCTCATGTGGCCTTTAAATTCTTGTGTTTGGATTTGTTCACTTTCAGTAATGGGCAATTTTCCTTGATGCGCCCTTCTTCCTCACAATTGTAGTAACGAATCTTCCTTTGCTTTTTACCCTGCACTTTATTAAATTTTTTAGCTTTGAAATACTTAGATAATTTCCTTACCATATATGTCGTGTCTTCTTCATCTTCTGAAGATTCCTTCACGTGTCAGATTTTCCTCATGCTTAGGGCGATGTTGTCCATTTTACTCTTTCCTGCGCATCGAGATTCATGAAGTTCTAAAGTCAAAAATAAATGTTCTAAGGTACTAACCTCAAGATCCTTAGAAATATAGTATGCGTCGACTATGGATATCCAATCTTGGGATCTCAAGAAGGCGTTGAGAGCATACCTTTGTGCATCGTAATTACTTACTGACTCTCCAAGGTTGTTGAGTCCCACGATTAGTTCTTTGAGTTTTGCATATAGGGCTACTGACTCTCCTTCTTCCATTTGGAGATTGCTGAGTTGATTTCGAAGCAAGTCTCTTTTTGCTAGTTTGACTTTAGAGGTACCTTTATCAAGTTCCAGGAACTTTTCTCAATATTCCTTCGCCGACTGGTAAGCCCCATTCAGTTGACTTCTTGTACAGGTAGTACTGTCAGCAGATGGAATTTTATTTTTTTGTTTTCCACAAAATCCGCTCTCCTTCGTACAAAGGTGTTCCTCTTTGTCCTTGTCCTCTTCATCTTTGGGAGCTAAAAAATCATTCTTCATTGTTAAAAATAATTTAAAGTTTGTTTTAAAAAATACCTGTATTTTTCGCTTCCATATATCGAACTTCCCCTCTAAGTTTGGCAGGTAGATAACTGGTCCGGCTATTTTGTATGTGCTTCAGTTAACGGTTAGTCCTTCTAGAACGTTCTAGCTCTTATACCACTTGTTGGAGAGCGTACGGTCGGCAAGAGGGGGGTGAATTACCCCTAAAAAATATAAACTAATATTTTGCTTGTGATAACAAAGATAGTAGTTAGTTACAAACAAATAACATAAACAATTAATAGAACTAGATTAATAATTTAGTAAAAAGCACAGAAGGTTTTATTTGGTTGCAATCAGGAAGTTTGCTAATCTAAGATAATAGTAGCACAAACTCCAGATGAACTCCTAGAGGACAGAGAAGCCTCTTACACAATTAGAACTCAAAGAAAATGAAAGAACTATTACAAAAATCATTTTCAGTTCGAAATGATGAAAAGAACTGAGTTTAAGGGTCTATTTGTAACCCCTGTGAAATTCTATGTAAGTGCTGACGTGGCACTTCTCGGACACTCGAGAGCATACAGGTGCCTCGCACATGGTCAATCATTATCCACGTCACAATGGACAAGAACAATAATTTTGTGATACAATACGGGTGGCCCCATCAATTTGGGGGCCCGTGGTCAAGACGGGCGCCCCTATCAATACGGGCGCTTGTATTGATTACGGGTGCGCCCATACTTGGTCAACTGAAGTTGACCAGCAGCTTGGGCTTTGGGTGATTTTCTAGCCTTCTGGAGTTGGGTTCACTCAAATCCGTCTTCAACCTTCTCCTTGAGCGTGCTTCCTCCCGACTTCTCGTCCCTCAGACGTCGCGCGCGTCTTTCTCGCTCCATCGGTGTACTCTTCTATAGACCTTCACGTCCCTCGAATGCACCAAACCCGTCGGCTCCCTTCCCATCCCATCTTTCTTGTCTACTACGTTTTTCACTTGACTTTCTATGCTCCTTCACACTTAGACACAGAGATCAAATACCAACATGATCAAACTTGACTCGGTTGGCCACATCAAAACTCACCCGAGGTACTTATAGTGTCCCCCTCATAACTATCCTACACCATTGAATGAGATTTTAATAAGAACCTAAATTGGCAAGTGCATGGGGGGATAGTCCACGGAGATGATGAAATCCCCTACTGTGCTTCAACTGCTCGGTTATTATAGTCATTATCATATACACTAACCAATTCAGACAACCAAGCTAGCTTATTCACATTGTAGGAAAAGTAAAATCTAAACACCTGTACATCTCAGGGATGATGATGATGATATAACATGGAAATCTAAACACCTGTACATCTCAGGGATGATAATCATGATGATATATCATGGAAATTAAAGATCAAATCGGTTCACAAACCTGACAGGATAAAAGAGACCAAAGAAGTGTAAACTAAACAAGTGTATAAAACTAAGAAAGTCTAGCCTACCAATTCAATGATCGAACAACAAGATTACTATCTCAATTAATAAACTGAGGAAGATATTTGCAAGGAAATTACCACAATGACAACAAACCTAACTGATAGGGATGAGCATCTCGAGCTGGACATGTGACATGGAGAAGCTACGTGGCAGGGCCCGCCAAGCCGGAGCTCTGAGGTTAGACCGAGACTACCTCAGGAGAACAAGCAAAAGCCCCTGAGGTCAGACCGGATATCGGGCGCCCGAGACTAGCTCGGGAGAATAGACGAAAGCCCTCGAGGTTAGCTCGGATGTCAGGCCCGGAGACTCTCTCGGTAAAACAAATGAAGGTCCCGAGGTCAACTTGAGAGATGAGACCCCGAGACTGATTCAGAAGAGTGGAGCCCAAAGATCAATATATATATCAGATAGCCCGATTTCAAATATTGTTCCTCTTTCCAGAATAGGAAAGTCACGACAATTAAGGCCTTAATGGTCGTAGTAGTCGTTACCAAAAGATATCAAGTAACCGATAATTAGGGAACGTGAAGGAGAATGTGGGGACACGTGTAACCGAAACCTCGGGTATATAAGGTGCTTCGGCATCCAAGTAAGGGATAACCTTTCCTAACTTAACCAAATTCTGATTCCTCGCTGTCCTCCTAAGAGAATTCAGATTCCTGACTTGAGTGTCGGAGTGGGCTCCGCCGGAAAACCTTCCGGTGTGTTCCCATTAACGCTCATGTTAATCTCGTAGGGCGTGAGCGTCTTCTCCCCGTCACTGTCCTCGTGGGATGCGCTTTGGTGACTCGTCATCCATGTCATTCCCTTCCGGAACAAATTTGGCGTCGTTTGTGGGAAACTCAATCAAAGCCCCAAAAGGAGCACCGTGATGGTGGACCCAGAAGGACAACTCATCATCCTGACGATGGAGGAGTTGGATCATCTAGTAGCCAATGTCGTCAAAGGAGCGCTGGAATAACACCAAATTGAGCAAGCTGCCTAACAACGAGTGGCTTCGGTGCAAGGCAAAATTCCAAAAATGTCTGCCTCGCACCACCACAACCGAAGATCCGTCTCGCTCCCGGCAGGACCGGCAATGGCAGCTCCAGCGCTCCGCCAAGATTCCTTAGGGGACCTGGAGAGAGCACACTTCGTTGCCTCTAGCACTTTACGGCAGGAGGAAGGACCGGGGAAGATCGAGGAATCCAATGCCCTCCCGAAAGCTCCATCTACCCCTTTCTCTCAGGATATCATAGAGGACCTCATGCCCAAGCAATTCCGTGGTTCAGGAATTGCCGACTACGATGGAAAGACCGATCTAGAGGAACACATCTGTAAATTCGAGAACGCGACTCTCTTACACCAGTACACAGATGGTGTGAAGTGTCGGCCGGTGTTCTTGAATACCTTGTCAGGGGCCGCCCAGAGATGGTTCTAGAGGCTACCCCAAGATTCTATAAACTCCTTCCTGGAGTTTATAACCACTTTCTTGCATCACTTCGCTAGCAGCCGTCGATACCACAAGACGACATCGAACTTGTTCGCCCTCAATCAAAAGGCAAAAGAACCGCTGAAGGACTATATCCAGCGGTTCAATCGGGTGGCTCAAGATGTGTCAACCGCTACTTCAGAGATCCTCATCAGCGCCTTCACGCAAGGACTCTCCGAAGGTGACTTCTTTCGATCGCTGGTGAAGAAGTTGCTGACCAGTTTTGACGATTTATTAGGGTGCTCCGTCAAGCACGTCAACGTCGAAGAGGTGCAGCACGCTTGCCACAAAGATCCAACGGGAGCCCCGAAGATCTCGGTACGATTCGAGAGATGAGAACCACCCGCACCAGCCCGGGCGAAAGATCCTCACTCCGGGAAGGACCACTAGGCTGGTAAGAAGAGGTTGGTGGAGACAGTCGACATCGTGGAGCCCAAACCACCGAAGAAGTAATGCGACTTCCACGACAGTACAACGCACTCTACAGAGGAGTGATACGCCTTGAAGAAGAGGAGGTCTTAGGATATGGATGCCAAGCCTCGCAAACGGTGGAATAAAGTGGGGCACCAACAGCGATCCCCTCAACGAAGCCCTTCCCCTCGTTGACGACAATCAGGGGATGAAATAGCCGAGCAGCGATCATGGTCGTGTTCGAGAGGAAGGAGTCGGGAGATAGTGCCCCGCCAATCTATCTCCCTCGAAAGAGATCCTAATAAGGGCAAAGCTCTGGCACGCGGGCCTCCATCGAGCCATGTGGGAGTGGTCTCCGGAGGACTTACTGGAGGAGACTCTCATCGGGCAAGGAAAGCCCACGCACGTCGGCAGGGGAACTATACCATTGGGACGAGCAGTAACCAGCGTCAGGGCCCGATTATTTCATTCGGCCCTGAAGATATGGAGGACGTGGATGCCCCTCATGAAGATGTTGATGCAGTCTGACCTGAGTGTTGTTTTGGTGTTGACATCGATTTAAGTTTAGGTGATGAAAACCCCGGTGAGTGAAGTCGGGTCCTAGCGAGTGAAGCTAGGCGACGGAAACCCCGGTGAGTGAAGCCGGGTCCTAGTGAGTGAAAATAGGTGACGGAAACCCCGGTGAGTGAAGTCGGGTCCTAGCGAGTGAAGCTAGGTGAAGGAAATCCCGGTGAATGAAGTCGGGTCCTAGTGAGTGAAGCTAGGTGACAGAATCCCCGGTGAGTGAAGCCGAGTCCTAGCGAGTGAAGCTAGGTGAAGGAAATCCCGTTGAGTGAAATCGGGTCCTAGTGAGTGAAGCTAGGTTGAACAAAGTCCCAGTGAGTGAAACTGGGCACGAAGTCTTAGTCCGGGGGATTGAGCATAAGTCAGGGAGTGGCTGGATCGATCTGAAGTCCGATCAGGGAGTTGGTCTGGAGACCGATCTAGGGTGTCTGATCGTTCTGGTGAACGATCAGAAAGAGAACAGAAACCTTCTGTGTGGTTTCTGATCGTTCTGGTGAACAATCAGAAAGAGAACAGAAGGTTTAGGTGGAAGACCCTGATCGGTCCCTCGGATCGATCAGGGCATGCCTGGATCGATCAGGTAGGAGCCTGATCGGTCAGGCTCTAGCCTGATCGGTCAGCTTGACCGATCAGGCCTCGAGCTTGATCGGTCAAGTGACCGATCAGGGTTGGTCTGAAATCCCGAGTCGGGCCTTGGCTGACTTCTAGTAAGGTCTGGTCTTCCTTGTGATCGGTCGGTGGACCGATCCCTGTTCTCTGATCGGTCAAGGTGATCGATCAGAGCTTCACTGGATCAATCAGGCAAGAGCCTGATCGATCAGTCCCTTCACTGATCGGACGTGTGACCGATCGCTTTAATTTGAATCGCTGTCAGACTTCCTGATCACTTCTGATTTCTACTGATGCTCTCTGATTTGCTTCGCTAATCCATCTGATGAGTGTGCCGGTGATACAGAGACGACACAAACCAAGAAGGAGGGTCAATTGGCGACTTTCGCTTCGGGCAGGTTTGTCTGTTTTCTATTCGCAGGATTCAACGGCTTCTGGCACGGGCTGGCGACTGTCTGGCGCGGGCTGGCGACTGACCTGGGCTCAGCTGAAGAGGTCTTCAGTGGACTGAGTGCTCTGTGAAGGTCAGTGGTGTTGAGGCAATCTGTGGTCCGGAGTGACCAAGTGTTTTAATATTTGCACAAAGGGTTTAAGTTAGGTTTACCCTTGTTATCTCATATGTATATGTTGAGTGTGCAGGATGTACAGGTTACACATATGGACTTGACTGGACGACCTCGGTACGGTGAAGGGTGGCATGGAAACAAGCTGGAGGCTTGTGTGCACCCGAGACACCTTGGAGAGCAGGGACGATGAGCTGATGGGCGTGGACTTCGAGGCATGTATGAAGGATGGCACGGAGGCAAGCTGGAGGCTTGCGTGCATCCGAGGGACGGGAGCCGAAGATGAAGAGGGCGCGAAGGCAACAGTCAAGGCTGCGGAGGATGAGTCAGTCGAGTCGTGAGGGTACGAGTGCTGTGTGATTGCACTCGGGAAATCCTAGGGTTTGATGTGGAGTGAAATGTACTCAGGAAGGGTAACCTTAGGTGGGTGAGTAGACCAGTCGACTGGCCTGGGGGCAGTCGACTGATGGAACTCACAGAAGGGTTTCAGCTTGGGACCAGTCGACTTCTCTGGGAGTAGTCGACTGGTAAGTGGTTGATGAGTTGGCTGAGAATTCGAACGTTGGGGTGCAACGGTTGAATTTCAGTGGCACCAGTCGACTGCCCTGGGAGCAGTCGACTGGTGGCGAGGGTTTCATCCCGAGTCTTATTTAAAGCGGACTTCGTGGTGGTTGAGATTCTTGACGAAACTCGCTTGGGTAAAGTGAGTTAGTAATCTCTTGTGCTCAGATAGCGTCCGAAGTTTTGTGGCGAGGTTTCTCCACCCACAAGGAGCGACAGAGTTAGCCGGAGGTTATTCGGGGATTGATCCACCGACGGATTCTTGGATTAGTCACCCGTCCGGGGTGGATACCAAGTAAATCGGTTTGTTAGCATTGTTCTCTCTTGATTAGTTTATTTTTATTTGTATTCCGCTGTGCTAACAATCTTGTAGAGAAAACGATGAAGAATTGCTATTCACCCCTCCCCCCCCCCCTCTAGCAACACTACTCGATCAATCAATTGGTATCAGAGCGAAGGACCGCTCGTGATTGGACTAACCGCCAAGAAGAGCAAAAGCTAGAGGGAAGAACATGGAAGACAAATTCGGGGACGACATCTACACTCCGCCGACCTACGACCATGAAGATTTCGGGTATTAGAAGTCACGGATGGAGACGTGGTTCGGAATGGAGTGGGACCTTCGGATTGCACTTGAAGAGCCCTTCGAGATTCCAAAGGATAAGCACGGGAAGAGGCTTAGACCTAGATATTGGAATAAAGAACAAGAAAATCAATCCAAGGCGAATAAAAAGGTAATTGATATATTGCTTAATACTTTGCCTACTAATGTTTTGAATGGTGTAGGAGCATACAAAAATGCACACGAATTATGGATCAAAGTAGAAGAATTTCATAAAAATCCTACACGAGGTCAAGTAGTGGAAGAACCCGAGGAAGTGAACTCGATAGCCCAAGAGGAGGAAGAATTAAGTGAAAGATCATCAACCTCCTCAAGAGAAGAAGAGGAAGAGGCCTCCACCTCAAGGATTGAGGGGGAGGAGAGAGCTTCATCTATACCGGAACAAGAGGAAGCATCCACATCATCCAAGGTTGAAGAAGAAGTCAACCTAGCCTCTACCTCCACCAAAGCTAAATCGAAACAGCACATTACATGCTTTGGTTGCAACGAAAAGGGGCACTACAAGGACAAGTGCCCGAAAGGTAAAATGGAGGTAAAATCTAAACCTATTTCAATTCAATTAAATTCTAACATGAGGTGTAGAAATGGAGAATCCCAAGAGAAGAGGAGGATTCGATGCTTCACGTGTGGTGAGCTAAGGCACTACCACACCAAGTGCCCTAGAAAAAGTGAGCTAAAGAAAATGGAGCATTTAGGAGATGGGAGAAAGAAGAAAGGAAGAAGAGAAGAAGCCCACATCAAGGAGGAAGTCCAAAGGTAAGGAAGGTAACTCCTAACCTTAAGCCAAAATGTAATTCAATTTCAAGTTCCTCTTTTGCATATTAAAAATCATGTTAATCATTCATCCATGCATGCTAAAATTAACAAAAATTGCTTAATGGTGCATAATTTTGGTTTCAAATATAATGATAGGACTAGGGTTAACAAGGTAGATCAACACCCTAAGAAAAGTATGCATCATAGTAAATCTAGGACCTTTATACCTAAGGATCATGGCACTAATCCCAAAAAGGGAAGGAATGTGCCTAGGAAAATGGGTAGTCCTGGGAATGTCCAAGGTGGACATATGGGATCTAAGATTAGAACTCTAGAAAGGGAAAATCAAGCCTTGAGGGCAAGGCTTGACACATTAGAAAAGGCCCTAGAAAGATTCACGGTTGGATCTAAGGGCTTAGACATGGTGTTGGGTAGTTTGAAACCCAACTATGATAGATCGGGTTTGGGATACCGATCTAAGACCTCTAAGACCAACAAACAGAAGTATGCTGGGAAAGTATACAATTATGGCAAGGAGGGAAAGTGATGCAGGAGGGGATCCAAAATAATATTCAGATTTATATATTTAGGATTTTTTTAATTGGTTATATATTTTTATTTAGTTTGTTCCTAAATCTTAGGAAACCAAGTCTTGTTGGGTTTTTTAATTGGTTTTATATTTTTGTTTAGTTTGTTCCTAAATATTAGGAAACTAAGGGGGCGTTTGGTTTGGAAAATTTTTTCTATTTTCTATTTTCCATTTTCTGTTTTCTGTTTTCTATTTTCTGATCTAGTTTTCAGAAAACGAAAAATGCGTTTGGTATGATATACTGTAACTCTATTTTCTAGAAAAGAAAACTGGATAATGCGTTTGGTATGTTAATATTGAAAATTATAAATAAAATATTTTTTTAAAAAATAAAAACCGGTGCAATATTATAATTGTTTTTAGAAATAATATTTTTTAGTCAAAAAATTTTAAAATAATTTTTTAATCAACATTTCCTTTTTTTAATCGATAATTTTTTATACTACAAAAAAAACAGCATCCTCGACGGAATTTACCGACGAAATTCCGTCGGTAAAGGCATTTAACAGATCCGACGGAAATTTCGTCGGAAATTTCCGACGGGAACTATTGGATTTCCGTCGGAAACTTTTCCGATATTTTCTGACGGAATTAAAAATTCCGTCGGAAAATAAAAAAAAATTAACAGATTTAAAATGTAATTGCATAATAATCATATATACACAAATATCAAATTTAAATCACAAATAATATCAAATTTCAATCATAATATTCACAAAGCTTCAATTAAGCTCAGCTTATATTTTAACTGAATATAATCTGACTACAATACAGTCTGAGTCTATGTTCAATACATTATTACACAAACTAATTTGACCAGTGCTAACTGTGACTCTCCTGAAAGAAAATGGCCAACAATAAAATAAAAGGCTCATGACTCCTGCAAAACTTCAATGTGTTAGCTTTCGTCGATTCAAGTGTGTTCCTTCTCGAGCGTGAGGCCCTGCACAATTGTGCATCGTGAGCAGGTTAATATATCTAAAGTCATCGATCAGGATCTTCAAAGGCTTCATCTTAATTCCTGTTCAGATTTTTGAACAGAACAATGCATTAAAAGGCAGTGAATACCAAAAGCGTATGAAGCATAGAAGAGGCTACCTTTGAGTTACTCCAACTATCTCCACTTGCAAGATTTGGCATGCAGCTCTCTAATATCCAGCCAACGATCTTGAGCAATGCATTGAGATATGGCTTGATGTGTGCTTCATCAAAAGTCCTTACGATTTCGTCTACGACATGTAGGAAACCATATTTCTGTTTCCATGACAGGTCAGCCATGAGAATATTTATTAAGGATGGAGGGGCTAGATCCACGTGTGATGTTTGTAGATGCCTCAGCAGTCTGAACATCAAGCACTTCATTTGCTCTTGGCCTGGGCAATAATGGCTTTAAAAGTAATATGAAAAAAAGCAGAAGCTCATCAACTTCAAGCTGGGACAAGAAACATAGAATTGCTTTTCTAAGAGCTAAACCTGTATGCTGCAGAGAGGAGCTAAAGGGTCAGTCAAATATCACTATCTTATGTGTTTCAACAGTATTAGTATGTGAAGATTATCAACCTTTCTTGAACCAAGAGTCTTTAGTGTCCTTCCTGAATGCATTGTGACTCTTTTGAAACAGACCACGTAGCAAGTCCCTCGCGCAAGTTTTTTGATATAATCAAATTCTTGAGATGTGTTGGTCATAAAATGAGTTATTACTTAGAACTAACCTTTTCATCAGGACTTCCTTGAGTACTGCACTTTGATACAAAGATTGGAAAGCTTTGAAATGTAGCCTATGCCTACTGCAACTGCAAGCTTTGAAAAAGAAAATATCCAGGTCTACTAGAACTAAAGGTGAATGAGAGTTGCTAAAGGTAGGAATAACCAGGTCTACTAGAACTATAAAATAATCAGAACTAAGAGAAAATATCCTTTCCATTGATCTTCAATCAAAAAGAATATGTACATTGGTAAAACATTTAAGTCCTGTGAAATCAAACCTGAAAACCAAATCAAATAGATAGTCTTGCAATTGAAAAAAAAAACTAAAGGAAAAAAACATCCCAGTTTTCAAGAATATCCTAGATTGTAGCCGACAAGCTAGCAAATTAAAGCATACCGTTGCAACACAATTTTTTCTAGTCGATCAAAGGGATTACAACTGAGAATTTCTAACAAAAAAAAATTAGAAAAAGAAACAAATATAACAACTCAATACGTGAAATTAGCTGCACGGGGATGAACACAACAAGGATTCTTGGAAAAAAAATTATCAAATTACTGAGAATGCGTGAAATAAACAGTAGGTGGTATGGACACAAACGCGATTCTTGAGAATGTGTGAAATTAGCTGCACGGGGATTACCTTCTCTGTTTTGTGCTAAAGCAGGGGCAAAACGCGAAGAAGGGGCGAGCGATGTGGTCTTGCGGCGAGATAGGGTAGGAGAAAGGAATCGGGTTCGAGTGTTTGAGGAGGTTCGAGGCTTCGAGGAGGGATCGAGGGTTCGAGAGATGAGATAAAGCGGCGGCGATGATCTTGCGGCGATGAAGGCGAGCAGCAAAGGGTGATGCGGCGATGAAGGTGAGCGGCGAAGGCGAAAGGCGAGCGGCGAAGGCGAGCGGTAGAGGGTGATGCAACGAAGGCGAGCGACCGAGAAAGGGTTGAGCGATGAAGGCGAGCGGCGAGCGGCAGAGGGTGATGCGGGAGTTAGGGCACAAGAAAATGTTCGAGGAGAAATAAAAACGGGATGAGAAAGGGTCGGGCGAGCGGAGAAACGCGCATTTTCCCGTTTTCAACTTTTTCAACCGCATTTTCTGTTTTTCTCAGAAAACGATATTTTGTCATTTTCCATTTTCTCATAAAATGATCTCTCCTTTTCCGAAAATGAAATTAGAAAATGACAAACCAAACAGCATTTTCTGGAAAATAAGAAAAGGAAAATGGAAAATGGCTAAACCAAACACACCCTTAAGTTTTGTTGGTTAAATTTGTTCCTAAATTTTAGGAGGCTAAGTCTGATTGGTTTAGAGTTTTTTTTAGGGATATGAGTGCTATATAAACTCATGCTTAGATGATGTTTAGGACAAGTTGTTTAGATATTGAATAAATTTGCTTCGCTTAAGCCACGTTACGGCTATATCTCTATTTTTCTCTTTTTGCTCTTGTTTTTCTCAATAAGGTTTAAGCCCAATTTTGGCTACTCCTTATCTCGTTATTACTTTCTTATTTTTTTCTCGTAAATCCCTCTGAAACTTCTCGCCCCAGAATAATCTATATTCTGCTCGGCGTCAGTTGGTATCAGAGCTCATTAAGATCCAATGGAGGGTCATCGTAGACGTGGTCGTGGTCACAACAGGCAGGTTCCGACTGAGGAAGCCCAACACCGTGATCGTAGTATCCAAGATATAATGATGATTGAAGATTTACAGAAGCAAGTTGCGGAATTAACCTAGCGTTTAGCAGCGCGGGATCTTGAAGATCGTGAGATCTCTGATGGTAACTCTGAGTCTCCTTTCGAGAACTCGTATCATCGTCGTGCTACATATCGGGAACACCATGGTCGAGAGGAACGATTTGGAGACTTTGGTTTTCGAGTGGATCTTCCTGATTTTTTTGACACATTACAAGCGGAAGGCTTCGTTGATTGGATCAACGAAGTAGAGAGGATTTTTGAATACAAAGAAGTACCTGATCACATCAAAGTAAAGTTGGTCGTAATCAAGTTAAAAGGTCGAGCTTCAGCATGGTGGGAGCAACTTCGACGATCACGGGAGAGACAAGGTAAATCCAAAATCACTGATTGGGAAAAAATGAAGAAACTAATGAGAACACAATTTCTTCCCTTCGGCTACACCCAAACATTGTATCAACGACTCCATACCTTGAGGCAAGGAGCTAGAACCGTTGACGACTATACAGAGGAATTCTATCAGCTTAATGATCGGAATGATTTGTCTGACACCGAGGAGCAGATGGTAGTGCGATATTTAGGGAGATTACGTCAACCCTTACAAGACACCCTGAGCCTTCACTCACTTTGGACCATTTCGGAAGCCTATCAGCGAGCCTTGACAGTTGAAAAACAACTAAACCGAAGACCGACGACTAGGAGTGATCAAAACAATCAAGTTGTTCGCCCTCAAGAGCCGCGCCTTTCTCAGCAACCACCACAAGGTAACCCTAAGACCACTATCAAGTGTTTTCGATGTGGTGAACAGGGGCATCGAGTTTTGGAGTGTAAAAGATTCCCGGATAAAAAAAAACAAAACTCTGCTAGTTGAGGAAGACATAGACGATGAACTCGAACAGATTGATGAGTCGATTTATGATGACTATATTGATGACGAGGTTCTTTATGGCGATGATCATGAGACTCTCGTCGTACGCAAGAGTCTACTGATCCCTAAGGAAGAATCTGAAGATGATTGGCTGAGAACCAACATTTTTCACACGACGTGCACGGTTGCAGACAAAGTTTGCAAGATGATCATTGATAGTAGAAGTTGTGAAAATATTGTATCCGAAGAAGTTGTTCAAAAGCTACAGTTGAAGACAGATCGTCATCCAAAACCCTACAAGTTATCATTGCTAAGTAAAGGAAGTGAGGTAACCATAGATAGGAGGTGTCTTTTATCTTTTTCTATTGGCAGCAAGTATTATGATCGAACATGGTGTGATGTTGTGTCAATGGATGCATGTCACGTATTGTTGGGACGACCGTGGCAATATGATCGCAACGTTATTCATGATGGGCAAAAGAACACATACACCCTCAGCATCAAAGGGAGGAACATAGTATTGGCTCCCTGACAAGAAGGAACCCCTTCAAATTTGGTAACCAATAATTCTACACTACTTTCTATGTCCAGATTTTTGAATGAGATGAAGCACAGAGATGTAGTCTATGCTTTGCTTCCTTTCAAAAGCAATGTAATAGACCCAGACTCGGATCTACCAGCTGAAGTGCAACAACTCTTATCATACTTCGCTGAGTTGATGGTCGAAGACCTTCCTTCAGGACTGTCCCATACCCCCAGCACATTCATGAGATTCATGCATCAGGTCTTGCGGCCTTTCATGGGAAGATTCGTAGTTGTATACTTTGACGGCATCCTTATTTATAGTCCGACGAGGGCTTTACACCTTGATCACCTCCGAACTATTTTTGAGAAGCTAAAGGCGGAATCCTTGTTCGTCAACAAAAGGAAGTGTTCTTTTTTCACGACTACAGTTTCTTTTCTTGGATTTATAGTTTCTACTGAGGATGTCTGTGCAGATCCATCAAAGATAGAGGCAATCTTAGAGTGGCCACAGCCAAAAACCATTCATGACGTCCGAAGTTTCCATGGATTGGCCTCTTTCTATCGTCGGTTCATTCAGAACTTTAGTACCTTAATTGCTCCTATAACTAAGTGCCTCAAGGAGCGCAAGTTCAAGTGGAGTGAAACAGCTATGACTAGTTTTCAGCTGGTGAAACAAAAGATGACCGAAGCTCCTGTTCTAGCACTTCCAGATTTCGGCAAACTGTTTAAAGTAAACTGTGACGCATCTAGCATTGGCATTGGTAGTGTTCTAAGTCAATCAGGACTCCCTATTGCCTTCTTCAGTGAGAAACTATCTGGCGCCATGAAAAATTATTCTACCTATGACCTGGAATTCTATGCTATTGTGCAATCCTTAAAGTATTGGCGCCATTATCTCGTGCAGAAGGAATTTATCTTGTTCACAGATCATGAGGCTTTGAAGTACATCAACGGTCAACATAAGTTGAGTAGTCGACACGCTAAGTGGGTAAATTACTTGCAGGAGTTCACCTTTACACTGAAGCATCAATAAGGGAGACGTCGAACTCGAGGACGAGTTCTCTCCAACTCCGGGAGACTGATGTAGGAGGGGATCCAAAATAATATTCAGATTTATATATTTAGGATTTTTTTAATTGGTTATATATTTTTATTTAATTTGTTCCTAAATCTTAGGAAACCAAGTCTTGTTGGATTTTTTAATTGGTTTTATATTTTTGTTTAGTTTGTTCCTAAATATTAGGAAACTAAGTTTTGTTGGTTAAATTTGTTCCTAAATTTTAGGAGACTAAGTCTGGTTGGTTTAGAGTTTTTTTAGGGATATGAGTGTTATATAAACTCATGCTTAGATGATGTTTAGGACAAGTTGTTTAGATATTGAATAAATTTGCTTCGCTTAAGCCACGTTACGGCTATATCTCTATTTTTCTCTTCTCGCTCTTGTTTGTCTCAATAAGGTTTAAGCCCAGTTTTGGCTACTCCTTATCTCGTTATTACTTTCTTATTTTTTTCTCGTAAATCCCTCTAAAACTTCTCGCCCCAGAATAATCTATATTCTGCCCGACGTCAGAAAGTCCAAAAATGACAAGGGAGTGCCATCCAAAGGGAAAAAGAATGATCTAACCAAAGACATGGTGTCTAGGGTTAGAAAATTCATTTTGTAGGCCAAGAATCACCGGTGGCACACCGGTGTGGTCTAGTATGGGTTAAGTGATGGGCCCCAAATATACTAATTAGCTTGTCACGAAAGTTGGGACCATCAGATTTAGAATTTATAAATGAATGCTGGAAACCCTTTTACAATCAAAAGTATGAAAATGTAATATAGGGGCCACAGGTCGTATTTTTCTCGGGGACTAGTTGAGGTTTATTTGATTCGCGCTTGTATTTGTGTGTCGTTTATGTTTTCGAGTTTCAAATAAAGATTTGGGTTCGGTGTCAGTCTGAAAGGAAAACTAAATGAAAATGAAAGAAAACCAAACGAGGACTTAAGCAAATGATAGCAAGTTATTACTCAGCCACTAGAACACTTAATCAACTAAAGGCACTTACCAAATTTCTAGAAAATGATTCTGATTTCAAGTGTAACACAAATGCTAAACAATGAAACCACAAACTCAAACTTAAAACAAACCAATGAAAGCAATCGAGAACCGGACTGATACAAAAAACCTTGCCAAGATTTCACTTGATACAACATACAAGCAACTAAAAATTCATATACAGATTTGTAGATTTAAATTCAGAAACTGCCTGGATACAAAATAGACTGATTTCGATCACATTAGCACTCTAAAAGGTAGGATTAACTTCAGTACCCAAGCCCAAGGCATACACAATGATGCCTGATACTCTGCAAAATTCAGAATGGCAATGAGTGCAGAAATAACTACAAGGCTTCAGATGTCACGACTTGGGTGCAATTCAAACAAAGATATTGATGTGTAGATATGGATCAGATGCAGACCAAGCGAGCAGAAGCATTAAGTCAGCAACAATTTATGGATAAACAAAAACTGATGCTAAGACATTAGCATAATAAGCTCAGAACAATCCATGTTTTTGGCAGAAACAGTCCATGAATGTTGTAGCAATTCGAATGCAGAAACGGAAATTCAGAAATGCAGAATTTCTGATATCTTGATGCAGATTTGATTGCGCAGGTAAACAAAACTTAAATGGAGAGTTTCAATGTCATGAATTGGATGCAGAGACAGTAGATGCAAGCTACGGCAAAGTTCAGGAAATGAATCGGCAGAGAGCTGAACATTACTTGGTACGAATTCAGAAAGTAGCAGATGACTTGCAGCTTGATACTCAATGCAGAATTGAAACTGAAAACAGCACAGATGGTGTGCAGAAACTGAAAACCGAAACAGGATTTGGAGTTTGATACGCTACAAGCTGAACTAAAACTTGAAATAAAACTACGGGCAACCAAAACTAAACTCTATGTTGACTAACTAGCATTTTCCTAGCTCGACTGCAGCAATTTAACAACTTACTGAATGAAGAAACAATTTAGAAAACCAGCTACTCGACTACAATTTCAGAACTGAAGGAGAGCACAGGAATTAAAATGGCACGCAACAGGGTAGTTGGCACGCAAGAAATTAAGCTAAAATAAACTAGAATTAAAAGCGATTATCCACTACAAACATTCCCTAACTATCAAGCTTGAAGATTTGAACCCTAATTAAGCAGAAACTATGCAGTAAATGAAGTTAACTAATTCTGAAATTCAAAAACAGTAAGAACTACAGCATGTAATTGAAATTACAGCTAAACAAACGAATTTAACCAAAGAAATCTAAACTCAATCACTCCCTAGCATCAAGAACTTCTTGGTCGTCAATCAAGAGCCGGCTTCGAACCCCTAGGCTCAGCAAATCAGTGGACATCCATTTCTGAAGTGGATTCTGCCTCAAATCTGTGCTTGATGGAATTTTGATCCGATTCTCTCCATCTCAATTGGGTGAGCTGCGATGATGAATTGCGAGGCTTCTAAACTCATCTGAGAACCCCTACAAATGGCTCAGAAGCTTGGAAGTGGATTGTGGTTGAGAAGAAAGGAGTCGGACTGAGAACTGCCGGAACCCCCAAGAAATCCTCTGTTCCAGCGCAAATGGACAGAATTCTTCAAGAAATCGATCCCCAAGGACTCAGAACTCGATCCAAGGTGGAGATTGAGTGGGCGCGCCTCCTTTGATGAAGAAAAATGAGCTAAAACAGTGAAGAAATGGAGAAGAAGCTACTGTGCGGCGGAGACGCGACGAGGAAGAAATGGGCAGCGTTTCTGATTAAATAGGAAGTAATGGACGGCTCAGATTGATCATATGAAATCCAACGGCTGATCTTGCTCCGATTTGATCCAAATTTTTATGATGATGATCTGGGGCCAGGATCTGCCTTGTGGTAGCTCGGATCCTCCAGATTTGCAACGGATGGTCCAGATCAACTCAATCTGTGAATGGACGCTCTAGAGCCCTCCAAGCTTGATCCAATGGTTGATTGAGCTCTGATTGGGATGAAACCTTCAGATCTTGATCATAGAGCTTGATCAACCCTAACCCTAGCTCGGATTGCTTCAGATCGTCCCGGATGGCTCAGATCTAGCCGCTCTTGAATCGGACGGCCCGGATTAATCGTAGGCTTGATAATTCGATCCGGTTCACATCCGACTCAGGTTTGACCCAGTATGCCCTAGGTCCAGGATCCTTTCATGCCTACAAAAATAGATCCAAAATTTAGTGGCCAATTAATCCAATTTATTGCAAATTTGCAATTAAGTCCAAAATAAAAGGAAATCCTAAAACCTAGGGTAAAATCACAATTAAACAATAAAAAAATGGGTCAAATATGGATTTTAGCAATTAAAATAATCAATAAAATGGTGCTTATCAACTCCCACACTTAACCTTTGAGCGTCTCGCGAAACAACTAAATATGTATCCCTTAGGTTTCTTAAGCATAATTAGAAACAAATGAAAAGAAATTACCTAGGGTTGTCAATTCTCAAAAATCTAAGCTATATGGATTAGTATCTTGTCCTTAAATCAACAACTTAGCCTTTTCATCAATCATGAGTCATTGAGATGAATTTAAATCACTAGCCTTTCAAGGGAAGTTTTGGTGGCTCTCTCCTTAAATTCTAACTTGATGATGGAAGTGGAGCTCACTCGAACACATATGATTCTTGCACTACCATAGGCTTGCTTATTATCTACTCTCCACCATTAATCATGAATAGGATCAACATCTATAAAAACAAATGAAAAGCATAGAAAATGGTGAGAAATGGAATAAGAGCCAAGAAAAGTGGAAAATTGAAAAAGTGGAAGACTTGAGTGCTCAAGGATGTTTCCAATGAACTTTGGCCTCTTTTCAGTCCCCTAGTGATATAAAAATGTGTAAAGTCAGATTTTGATAACTGCCTTTGATTTGGATGAAAACTCCTTCCTTGGTTCAATGTGCCAATCTTCCTTCAATTGCGTGTCATTTCATTCCTTCTCTTTTCTTTTCCTTTTCAAACTGTTTTTCTTCTCTTTTTTTTTCTACTCTCAATCTTCTAATGGAGCCTTTCAGATCTTGCAAAACTCCAATTCCTTCATATCAGTTGGTATCTTAAAGTAGTCGAGCACTTAAAGAATTCCACTCAAAATTCTGCTCAACAAGTTTAATTTCAGCCCTTTCACTTTCTATTCTGATCAGCAGTTGTTTCGAA
>JAGFNQ010004747.1:59884-119860 GCA_024364735.1 Boesenbergia rotunda | reverse complement strand
TAGGAACAGCACTAAGTTCCTTAGGGCACTTAGATAGAGTCAAACGGCATTAATGCAGGGGGAGTGCTTTTCATATTTTTCAAACTGCACTTTAAAAACATTACTATTATTTGAAAATATCTTTTCGAAAATCATGCTTTAATCATTATCACTTGTGGCTCTTCGAAAAAGATTTTACCTACTGCAAAAATCAAATGTTTACTTGTTCTTTTGATTCTGATGAACCCTAAAGACACAGAGGAAGGTCCACTTCATAATCTAAAAAGGACTCCTAGGATGTATCAGATTTAGAGGGAGTCTGAGTCAAAATATTTTTTTTCAAGTCTTAAACTATTTTTTAAAAATTATTAGAAAATTCCTTTGATTTGAATCAAACCTTAAGACTCAAAGGAAGAGTACTTGTGGTCAACAAGCTTCCCAGGACTGAGTCAAGTTTAGGGGGAGGTCAAATTAAAAGAATTATTCAATTACATGCTTTTAAAATTCTAAAAATCTATGCTTTTCAAAATACTATTTGTTAAAATTTGTGTGACTTATGAAATTATTTTGAAATAATGTTTACTTAGGTTGGAAAATTCCCAGGACACTTAGGAAGTGTCCTTGTGGTCAACAAGGTTTCCTAGGATAGTGTTAGACTGGAAAATAGACCAAGTTAAGTAAAATATTAGATCTTCAAAATTCACAGTTTTTCAGCACATACTTTGTGAAATATTATCATTTTTCTTAAAAATTTATAATAATATTTACTTGTTTGAAAACTTTCCAGGACACTTAGGAAATGCCCTTGTGGTTAACAAGGTTTCCTAGGATGGTGTCAGACTGGAAAAGAAACTCAATCAAGTAAAATATTTTTCAAAAAAAAAAATACTTATGTCTTTCAAAACCAATATTCTTAATTTTGAAAAAAAAAATATTCTCAAATGTATTGTTAAGTACTTAATTTCTCAAAAAATATACTTATATTCTTTCAAAAAGGGATTTAAAAGTACTTGCACTCCTTACAAATCATCTTTTCAAAGTACTTATACTTTAAACCTAGAGCATTTTCAAATTTATGCAACACTAAGTATTTTCAAAACAAAAATTCAAAGTTTTTTATTGTTGATGCAAGTTTGTTTGATGCATGACAAAGGGGGAGAGAGTGCTTAAGTTAGAATTTTTTTTCAGTTAGAAATTTTTTACTCTCCCAAAACCTATACCTTTTTAGTTTTTCTATCCCAAGGATAGTAATTTAGCCCCTTAAACCAATCTAACTTAAGTTATTGTCAAACATCAAAAAGGGGGAGATTGTTGGTGCAAGTTGCATCAATGATGTTCTCCTTTATGTGTTTTAATGTTTGACAATGTACTTAAGTCAGTAATATGTTGAACAGACAAAGGGGAGCGAAGGAGAAGTAACCTAAGCCTGAGAAAAGTCCTAGTTAAGCTAGGCATGGAAACCCTAAGACCTAGCGAAGGGCCGCTAGGCTCTGGCGAAGGGCTGCCAGAAAGAAAAGACCTAGCGAAGGGCTGCTAGGCACCTGACGAAGGGTTGTCAGGAAAATAAGTCCTAGCGAAGGGCTGCTAGGCACCTGACGAAGGGCTGTCAGGGGAACAAGTCCTAGCAAAGGGCTGCTAGGCACCTGACGAAGGGTTGTCAGGGAAACAAGACCTAGCGAAGGGCTGCTAGGCACCAAGCGAAGGGATGCTTGGTATCCAAGACCTAGCGAAGGGCGGCTAGGCAAAAGTCCACCCGAAGGACCGGGCGGCAACCGTCTCCTGAAAGGAGTAGGTGAAAGGCGCTTTCTCGGGGGTAAGAGTTTGCGTTGGTTCGACCTAGGATTGCGTGCCAATCCGAAGTCCGAACCAAGTTCGTAAGATTAATATTTCATGTATACTTGCTTTGCATATATATATCTTGCAGGTACCAAGAGAAGAAGACAAAGCAAGCAAATGAAGAAGGCTGAAAACCAGCAGCCAGGGCGCCCCCAGCATGGGGGGCGCCCCCAGCCAGTGCAGAAGATGTGCACTTGTGTGTGTGTGCAGAACAGGTGTCCGTGAGGGCGCCCGGAAGGTCCGGGGCGCCCCCAGGTAGTACTAAACATGCAGTTTCATGATGCAGTCAAAACAGGTGTCAACCGGGGCGCCCGGAGCATCCGGGGCACCCCCAGGCAGTACTAATACATGCAGCAAACGTGTGTTTGCAGAACAGGTGTCAACCGGGGCGCCCGGAGCGTCCGGGGCGCCCTAATTAGTAGCTGTTTTGCTGTTTCGAAGCCAGAACACAGGATAAGCCCTCAAGGGGGCGCCCGGGTCATCCGGGGCTCCCTGGTCAAAGTTCTTATCACCTACGGCGAGGTAGGCGCGAGGATAAGAGTTGACCGGGTTTTTCGGGGCGCCCCCGTCGACCAGGGCGCCCCCAGGAGGGCTATAAAAGGGGCTTCGACCCCTCTTCTTCCAATATACTTCCTAACTGCGATTCTATTCATTTCGACCGACGACAATGCGCTAAAGACGAGGCTCTACGACCGGGAGGCTCCAGGAGGAAGTGTGCGGCACTTCGGAGGTCCAGATCGGCTGAGCTTCACATTTTTGCTTGGTTTGCAATTAATTATAGTATTTATTTTTCTTTATTATTGCTTGTAATATTGCACTGTAAGTCGGGTTTCTCCGCCTCTGGAAATTCCGGAAAGGAGACTATTAGTGGACTCAACGCCGAGTACATAGGCCTTGGACGTACTGACCCTGGGGGGTTGGGAACCAAGTAAATAAACCTGCCGTGTCCCCTGTTTTGCTTTCTTTTATTTTATTTTTATGTTTCCGCTGCACTAACGCTCTGAGTCCAGAAGTCTTACGAAAGATTTACGAAAGTTTTCACGATCGATATTCACCCCCCCCCTCTATCGACTGCACCGGTCTAACACCTTCTTCTTCTTTAGACATGAGACACTTAACAACATTGTTAGTAGCATAAGCAAGATCAAGATAATATAAATTTGCCTCTCTAAATCCTTCTAATATGACATCATTAGATTCATCATGTTTGATTAGGCACTTCCTAGCATGAAATTCGACCCCTAAAATCGGCATCACATAATTGACTCACACTTAATAAATTGAACTTCATATCTTTAATTAGGAGTACCTTATGTATAGAAATTGTGGGAGATACCTCAATGGTGCCCCTACCAATGATTCTCAATTTTCCACTATTCCCAAAGGAGACCGTCCCTTCTCTCAAGTAGCTAATAGTAGTGAATTTGCTCACATCCCCGGTCATGTGTCTTGAGCATCCACTATCTACTATCCACATAGTTGAGGCCTCCTTCACCTTTACCTATACAACATGAAAAACATATTCTTTTGGTACCCAAATCTTTGATCCATAAGTATCATTTAGAAATATTTTAGGTACCCATGACCTCTTGGTGTTTCCATTAGCTCTTAGTCTCCTAGATGCACCAATCCTATCGGTGAGTGAGACAAAGACCACTTCCTTTGTCTTTGACCTATATCCCAAGCCGACCTTATTATAGACAACCCTTTGACTGTTGATTATCATATCTAGGTTACTAGATCCTACTTAGAATATCCTAAGGGCCTTTGTGAGGTCATCTACCTTTTTCCTTAGTTCCCTATTTTCAGTTTCAAGATGTGAAGCATGTGAAGTAGTAGAGCTAGCATACAATTCTTCAAGTTTGCTAGATTCTACTCTAAGCATGGTAATTTCCTCTTTTAGATCCTTAATCTTACTTCTAGCCTTAGTTAAGTCCATGTTAGTGCTAGAAATGATCTTTACTAAAGTAGAGAAGGGTAAGTGGTATATCTCACTTACAAAAGCTTCTGACTCGGATGATGAAGAGGAGGAGCTCTCATCTTCACTGCTTGAGCTTCTTTCATCATCTGATGAATCTGAGTGGTCTTGCGCCATAAGAGCAAAGTGGGAGACTTGCTCTTCTTCCTCCTCTGAGGGTGATGGATCATCCCACGTCGCCTTTAGGTTGGTGACACCCTTCTCCTTTCCCTTTGACTTCTTCTTGTCACCTTTCTTTTTTTCCTCCTTCTTGTCATCTCTTCTCTTCAATTGAGGGCACTCATTCTTCATGTGTCCCTCTTGGTGGCAGTTGTAGCATATGATATCCTTGGCCTTACCCTTACCTAGCATAGGACTTGTTAGATAAACTTTTAAAAGCTCTACGAAATTTTCTTACCATGAACGCCTCTTGATCGCTATCCAAGGAGGCGCTGGATTCCTCTGAATCTGATAAGGAGGAGTATACCACCTTCTTCTTCTCCTTCCTCTTGTTCTTCTCCTTTTCTACAACAAAAACAATACCTTTCTCTTTGGTCAAGATATTAGCTTGCTCGTGTAGCTCAAATTCACAAAATAGGCCATCTAATTTAACTATGGATAAATCCCTTGATACCTTGTAAGCATCAACCATGGATGCCCACAAGGAGGTTCTCGGGAAGGCTTGTAGAACGTACCTGACGATGCCCCAGTTCTCGATCTTTTCTCCAATTACATGGAGCTCATTGATTACCTCTTTCACCCTTCCATGTAGCTAGCTGACAGTCTCATTGCTCTTCATGGATAAGGATTGGAGTTGGGCCACGAGCAAGTCCTTCTTGGCTCTTCTGGACTCGTTTGACCCCTCGTTCAATTCGACCAACTTGTCCCACAGTTCCTTGGCGCTCTTGAATGACCCCACCTTGTTCAGTTGCTCCTTTGAGAGCCCGCACTGCAGTGTGGTGGTGGCATTGGCATTGGACTGCGCCCTCTTCATTATCTCCTTCGACTAGGATCTCATCGGTGCCGGTTCTCCTCTTTCATCGACGGGTGCCTCGAAGCCATCTGCAACACTAATCCAGTTCTCAATATCGTTCATAAGGTAGTATTGCATCCTACCCTTCCAGTAAGCGAAATCGTTCCCGTCGAAGAAGGGTGGTCGTGCGGTGGAGTATTGACGGGCCCAAATATACTAGATTAAATTGTCACGAAATGTATGGGCTCATCAAATTTAAATGTGAATTTGTAAATGAAATGCTGGAAACCCTTTTTACAATCAAAAGTATGAAAATGTAATATAGGGGCCACAGGTCGTATTTTTCTCGGGGACTAGTTGATGTTGTTTTATTCGCGCTTGTATTTATGTCGTTTATGTTTTCGGGTTTCAAATAAAGATTTGGGTTCGGTGTCAGTCTGAAAGGAAAACTAAATGAAAATGAAAGAAAACCAAACAAGGACTTAAGCAAATGATAGCAAGTTATTACTCAACCACTAGACCACTTAATCAACTAAAGACACTTACCAAATTTCTAGAAAATGATTCTGATTTCAAGTGTAACACAAATGCTAAACAATGAAGCCACAAACTCAAACTTAAAACAAACCAATGAAAGCAATCGAGAACCGGACTGATACAAAAAACCTTGCCAAGATTTCACTTGATACAACATACAAGCAACTAAAAATTCATATACAGATTTGTAGATTTAAATTCAGAAACTGCCTGGATACAAAATAGACTGATTTCGATCACATTAGCACTCTAAAAGGTAGGATTAACTTCAGTACCCGAGCCCAAGGCAACACAATTACAAACAATCTGCAGAATTCAAGAAAACTCAATTCAGAAATGGAACTTGATACACAATGATGCCTGATACTCTGCAAAATTCAGAATGGCAATGAGTGCAGAAATAACTACAAGGCTTCAGATGTCACGACTTGGGTGCAATTCAAACAAAGATATTGATGTGTAGATATGGATCAGATGCAGACCAAGCGAGCAGAAGCATTAAGTCAGCAACAATTTATGGATAAACAAAAACTGATGCTAAGACATTAGCATAATAAGCTCAGAACAATCCATGTTTTTGGCAGAAACAGTCCATGAATGTTGTAGCAATTCGAATGCAGAAACGGAAATTCAGAAATGCAGAATTTCTGATATCTTGATGCAGATTTGATTGCGCAGGTAAAGAAAACTTAAATGGAGAGTTTCAATGTCATGAATTGGATGCAGAGACAGTAGATGCAAGCTACGGCAAAGTTCAGGAAATGAATCGGCAGAGAGCTGAACATTACTTGGTACGAATTCAGAAAGTAGCAGATGACTTGTAGCTTGATACTCAATGCAGAATTGAAACTGAAAACAGCACAGATGGTGTGCAGAAACTGAAAACCGAAACAGGATTTGGAGTTTGATACGCTACAAGCTGAACTAAAACTTGAAATAAAACTACGGGCAACCAAAACTAAACTCTATGTTGACTAACTAGCATTTTCCTAGCTCGACTACAGCAATTTAACAACTTACTGAATGAAGAAACAATTTAGAAAACCAGCTACTCGACTACAATTTCAGAACTGAAGGAGAGCACAGGAATTAAAATGGCACGCAACAGGGTAGTTGGCACGCAAGCAATTGACAAGGAAATAAACTGAAATTTAACTAAGTTGATCACTAAACAAGTTCCTAAACTACTCAACTTGAAGGATTAAAGCTAGATTACAGCTATAACAATGTAATAAACCAAGTTACGAATCTGAAACGAAATGCAGAAACAATAAGAACCGAGACAGAAATGAAATTTACAGCTAAAAGAAACTGAAATTAAACTATCTAAGCTACTCCTCAACCATTCCTCAACTCAAGAGCTCCTTGGTCGTCAATCAAGGGAGACCCTCGGACCCGCAAGCTCCGTAAATCAGCGAGAATCGCCTCTGCTACCGAATCTGATCAGATCACTGCCCAAACTGAAATCAGCTTCCAATTTCATCAAACTCGCTGTGGTGGCTCGCGATTAGGATTAGGGAGTGCCCGAAACCTTCCAGGGAACCCCTCTGGTCAGCTCGGAATGCAGTGGAAGTGGAGCACAGCTGAGTTCGTTGAATCAGATAGCAATTCTGCTGAGACCTCGCGCAGCTTGCTATTGAACAGAAAATCAATCGGAAACCTCACTAAGAGCTCTCTTCACTGACCTAACTCTTGCGTTGATGATGGAATTGAGGGGTCGCGCCCCTTGGATTGAAGAACTAGCTGAAGAATAGTGAAGAAACGAAGAAGAACGATGAACAGCGGCGGAGACGCGACGAGGAAGAAATGGGCAGCGTTTCTGATTAAATAGGAAGTAATGGACGGCTCAGATTGATCATATGAAATCCAACGGCTGATCTTGCTCCGATTTGATCCAAATTTTTATGATGATGATCTGGGGCCAGGATCTACCTTGTGGTAGTTCGAATCCTCCAGATTTGCAACGGATGGTCCAGATCAACTCAATCTGTGAATGGACGCTCTAGAGCCCTCCAAGCTTGATCCAACGGTTGATTGAGCTCTGATTGGGATGAAACCTTCAGATCTTGATCATAGAGCTTGATCAACCCTAACCCTAGCTCGGATTACTTCAGATCATCCCGGATGGCTCAGATCTAGCCGCTCTTGAATCGGACGGCCCGGATTAATCGTAGGCTTAATAATTCGATCCGGTTCACATCCGACTCAGGTTTGACCCAGTCTGCCCTAGGTCCAGGATCCTTTGATGCCTACAAAAATATATCCGAAAATTAGTGGCCAAATAATCCAAAAATTATGTAATTTTGCAATTAAGTCCAAAATAAGATAAATTTCCAAAACCTAGGGTAAAATCACAAATAAGCAATAAAAACATAGGTTAAACATGGATTTTAACATCTAAAATAATCACAAAAATGATACTTATCAACTCCCCCACACTTAACCTTGAGCGTCTCGCGAAACTACTAAATAAGTATCCCTTAGGTTTCTAAGCATAATTAGAAGCAAATGAAAAGAAATTACCTAAGGTTGTCAATTCTCATAAATCTAAGCTCTATGGATTAGTATCTTGTCCTTAAATCAACAACTTGGCCTTTTCATCATCATGAGTCATTGAGATGAATTTAAATCACTAGCCTTTCAAGGGAAGTTTTGGTGGCTCTCTCCTTAATTCTAATTTGATGATGGAAGTGGAGCTCACTCAAACACATATGCTTCTTGAACTACCATAGGCTTGCTTATTATCTAATCTCCATCATTAATCATGAATAGGATCAACAACTATAAAAACAAATGAAAACATGAAAAATGGTGAGAAATGGAATAAAAATTAAGGAAATGGAAAAATTGATGGAGTGGGAGACTTGGTTGCTCAAAAATGTTTCCAATGTGCTTTTGCCCCTCTTGACAGTCCTCCAATGAAATCTAAAGTGTGATGGAGTGAAACTTGAATAAATTCCTTTGAATTGGATGAAAAACTCTTTCTTGGTTTCAATGTGCCATTTTCCACCTTGCGTGCCAAATTTCTTTCTTCATTCTCTTTTCTGATTTTTCTCTTCTTCTTTTATCCTCTAGCAAGGTCAGATTTGTAGTGGAATAAAGCTTTTAATTCGGATTAGAGAACTTCAATGATTTTCAATGCCAAGTCTTCATTTGTGTCCACTTTGTTTCTCTCTTTTTCTTTTCTTTTCTCAAACTGTTTTTTTTTCTCTTCAGATTCCAGCTCCACTTCAGATTCATGGCATCTCTGATTCTTCATCCTTGCAATTCTCTGAGTTTTCAAGGCAGTTACATCCCTTAGAAGTGAAGAATTCCAATCCAAACCATTTCGAATTTCATTCCTGCATGTTTCTTTTTTTTTTTTTTTGATTTGTCAGTCCTAGAGCCACATTCCTTCCAATTCTGCTCAGCTAAGGATGCACTCATCACTTGTTGACATATTCCGGTTCTTCATTCTTTGATTCATAGCCATGAAAGATCAAATTCAGCCTCCAAGTTGACACAAACTGCACAAAAAAAAACTGCTTGTATGAAAATTTCTGCACTTAAACTCAGATTTGTTCCAGCTGCAATTCAGCTCCCATTCTCAACCTTTCAGCCTTCAATTCAGACTTAAACAAAGGGTTGTCAACAATTCTTGGTCCACATCATTTCCGATCCAAGTTAGCTCCTCAAAACTTTTTTTTTTCTTCTTCTTCTTTCTTCACTTTGGCAAATAAAATTTCATTTGCGTGCCACTTTAAACTTGAATGTGCAGATTTTTTTTTTCATTGACACTCAGATCTTCAAAATGTAGTAAAGAAGCTAAGTCTCCAATGGCTTCCATTTCTCTTGTTCATTCTTGGCACCAAACTCACTCACTTGGCACATGAAATTTTTTTTTCCAAGTTGAAATGCATCCAAAACCTTAGTCACTCTCCCACACTTAAATCTTTGTCCGTCTCGGGCAAAATAACATTAGAAACAAATCAAACAACAAGTCCAAAGAAAAGTGAGGGTAAGTGTAAGAAATAAGTAGAGAAAAAATGGAATGAACATGATTTTTTTTTTTTGTTAAAAATTGATGTAGAAAGGGAAACAAATGGATTAGCCTCTATAGATGTGATCCAATCATTGAAATATGATTTTGAAAGAACCGAAGCAAGTTCTAGAGTACAATAACATGTATGTGTCTCAAATATAAGGCTAAACCTCACTAGATAAAAATGATTCATCTCAACCCCTCAATCAAGCATCTAAAGCAAAGTAGTGCTCAAGCATCCAAGATTTCATCCATTAGCTCAAATCCTAAGTTTTAACAACCAAATTTAATTTATTTTCAAAAGACTCTAACATGACATGAAGATAACCTAAAGGGATACATTTATTCCTAGTCATGAAAGAAAAAGTGCTAAAAGAAAAGACATGGTATTTACAATGTCTTTTTATTTAATTTACTCTAGAAAACATAAAAGTGAAAAATGCGATAAAAGAAAATGCAAGAAAGAAAAATCTCCCTTTTATTTCTGGTGGACGGAGTCGATCCAAAAGAAGCCTCCATCGTGGTAGTGGAGGAAAATGGGTGGCCGGGAGAATTCGGACTCCCCCACACTTGAACTTTACAAAAATTTGCTCCGGTGGTCGTAGGCGATTCAGGTTCAAAAGCCATTCAAGGGGTGGAGTGCTTTTAATTAAAGTCAGATCATCTCCTCCTTCTTGATGCCCTGCAGAAGTCCTTCCAGGAGGCTGAAGTCTGTTCAGTTGGAGCACCCACTCCTGGAGTCTTCTGGACCCTGCAAAATAATGTAATACCTCTCTCAAATGTGCAGGGTCAGAAAGAAATAAAATAATATCAGTCTCTGCAATAAGTGAATCCAAAACTGCATCATGTCCAATAAAATCAAAATCTGGTGCCTCAATGAAATTTTCAAAATTATTTCCTATAAAATTTGCATCCAGATACTCATCACAAATAAAGAAATCAAGTTTTGGCTCATCAATAGAAATTTCACAATTATTTTCAATCAAGGGTGTATCAAGTAATATATTACAGCCAATCAAATCAATCTCAGATATCTCTATGAGTTTCTCACATTCAACCTCAGCATAAGACATAACAAGAGATTCATCAAAATAAATAACATCCATTTCAGGCACTTCTAAAAGATTTTCACTATCCATATCCACAAAAGATGTATTTAAAGATTCATCATAACAAACTACATCCATTATGGGTGCCTCTAAAATTATTTCATAACCCATATCAACAAGAGATGTATCAAGTAATGCATGATGATCAATAAAATCAATGTTTGGTACCTCTATTGGATTTTCACAAACAATTTCTACACAAGGTATATCAATAAACTCATCAGAATCAATTAAGTCATCCCTAGGTACCTCACTGAATTTTTCTGAAGAAAGAGGAGAAATACTTACCTGAGCGTGCTGGTGAATACCTGGAGGTTCTACAAGGGTAGATGTATCCATGGCTTCCTCCTGGTCAAGTACATGCTCCTCTTCAGCCTCAGGCTCTGGTGGACAATAAACTGGTGATCCTTGGGTGCTTGCTTCCACCATGCAAGTCCCTACACTTTCTGGTTCATCTTCTGAATCTTCTAATGTGCCAGTCAACTGTGGTGGTCCCTGGGCCTTAGTGCAATCCCCTACACCTATGGAATCATCTCCTATGCAAGTTTCCTCTGTAATATCTGTAACAACAGTGTCAGAAAAATTAGGACCATCAATAATGGTATCATCAGAAAATAAAAGTCTAGAATGGTCCTGTGGAGCTTCAGTTTCTTCTTCTTGAGCTGAAAAATTTGGCAATGGATTTTGAGCAGGAATCTCCGGAAGGATGCATGCTTTAGGTGCCCAGACTTTGATGAGTACGTCATCTTCTTCTTCTATCAAATTTGCAAGATTACTTGAAGAAGGACTTGGCCATGCGCTAGGGTCACCTTGAACTGATATAAATCCAACTCCGGGGGATTGTTCTGATTCTTGGGCTTGCCTTTGTTTCTCTTGTTGATGATATAGTAAAACTTGTTGAACTATCTCCTCCAACCTTTGTTGTTGCATATTTCCTGCACTAGAATCCCCATAACCTCCTTGATTAGCAAAACTCCATGATTGATTTTGAAAGGATGAAGTAGGGTGAAATGGTTGAGCTTGCTGAGATCCTTGAAAACATGACTGTTGGGGCTGATTAAAGAACTGATTAGAGGGCTAATATGCTGAAAAGTTTTGCTGGGAAATGCAGCCTTGAATGTTCTGATTTTGAGCTGAAAAATTAGGTGGCGAGGGCTGAAAATTCTGCCCTTGAAACCCCTGACCGTAGGGCTGGAAATTTTGATTCAAGGGCTGTGTTGGCTGAAAATTTTGTTGGTTTTGAGCTGGAAAAACTGGAAATGATTGCAAGCCTTGCTGCCCTTGATTATATTGCTGGAATTGAGGTTCGAAATTCTGAAATGGTTGCTGAAAATGTTGAGAATTAGGCTGAAACGGGGGCTGAAAACTTTGACTTGATGGCTGAAAATTTGGTTGATTGGGCTGAAAATTTTGGAAAGGCTGCCCATTCTGAAAATTCTGGAAATTTGATTGAATTGGCTGAAAATCTGGCTGAAATTGTTGGAATTGCTGTGGTTGCTCGAATTGTTGTAATGGTGGCTGAAACTGAAAGTTTGGTTGCTGAAAACTAGAATAGGGCTGCTGAAAATCTTGATTTGGCTGCTGGAATTTCTGGAGAGGCTGAAATTGTGGCTGAGGTGGCTTAATCGGCCTCTGGTAAGTAGATGAATCACTGTTGGGTGTTAGTTGGGAGTCCAACTCCTTAACCCTACACTTCAACTCCACCAATGTCTCTTTTATCTCTGTCCAGAACTCTGGTGACCACATTTTGATCTTACAGCCCTATCACAAAACAACCAAGAAAAAATGGCAGCAACCGTATATGAAAGATAAAGCAAAATAAAACAGAACCCAATGATATGTCAAAAAGCATACAAGCAAAAATCAAACAAATCAACTAGTTGCTTCCCCGGCAACGGCGCCAAAAATTTGACGAACCCAAATATACTAGTTTAAATATTGTCACGAAATTGGGTCTATCAAATTTAAATATCAATGAAATGAATGCTGGAAACCCTTTTTACAATCAAAAGCATGAAAATGTAATATAGGGGCCACAGGTCGTATTTTTCTCGGGGCTAGTTGACGTTGTGTGATTCGCGCTCGTATTTGGGTCGTTTATGTTTTCGGGTTTCAAATAAAGATTTGGGTTCGGTGTCAGTCTGAAAGGAAAACTAAATGAAAATGAAAGAAAACCAAACGAGGACTTAAGCAAATGATAGCAAGTTATTACTCAACCACTAGACCACTTAATCAACTAAGGACACTTACCAAATTTCTAGAAAATGATTCTGATTTCAAGTGTAACACAAATGCTAAACAATGAAACCACAACCTCAAACTTAAAACAAACCAATGAAAGCAATCGAGAACCGGACTGATACAAAAAACCTTGCCAAGATTTCACTTGATACAACATACAAGCAACTAAAAATTCATATACAGATTTGTAGATTTAAATTCAGAAACTGCCTGGATACAAAATAGACTGATTTCGATCACATTAGCACTCTAAAAGGTAGGATTAACTTCAGTACCCGAGCCCAAGGCAACACAATTACAAACAATCTGCAGAATTCAAGAAAACTCAATTCAGAAATGGAACTTGATACACAATGATGCCTGATACTCTGCAAAATTCAGAATGGCAATGAGTGCAGAAATAACTACAAGGCTTCAGATGTCACGACTTGGGTGCAATTCAAACAAAGATATTGATGTGTAGATATGGATCAGATGCAGACCAAGCGAGCAGAAGCATTAAGTCAGCAACAATTTATGGATAAACAAAAATTGATGCTAAGACATTAGCATAATAAGCTCAGAACAATCCATGTTTTTGGCAGAAACAGTCCATGAATGTTGTAGCAATTCGAATGCAGAAACGGAAATTCAGAAATGCAGAATTTCTGATATCTTGATGCAGATTTGATTGCGCAGGTAAACAAAACTTAAATGGAGAGTTTCAATGTCATGAATTGGATGCAGAGACAGCAGATGCAAGCTACGGCAAAGTTCAGGAAATGAATCGGCAGAGAGCTGAACATTACTTGGTACGAATTCAGAAAGTAGCAGATGACTTGCAGCTTGATACTCAATGCAGAATTGAAACTGAAAACAGCACAGATGGTGTGCAGAAACTGAAAACCGAAACAGGATTTGGAGTTTGATACACTACAAGCTGAACTAAAACTTGAAATAAAACTATGGGCAACCAAAACTAAACTCTATGTTGACTAACTAGCATTTTCCTAGCTCGACTGCAGCAATTTAACAACTTACTGAATGAAGAAACAATTTAGAAATCCAGCTACTCGACTACAATTTCAGAACTGAAAGAGAGCACAGGAATTAAAATGGCACGCAACAGGGTAGTTGGCACGCAAGCAATTGACAAGGAAATAAATTGAAATTTAACTAAGTTGATCATTAAACAAGTTCATACACTACTTAACTTGAAGAATTAAGCTAGATTACAGCTAGAAAAATGCATTAAACCAAGTTAGCAAATCTGAAACAGAAATGCAGAATTTGAAATTGCGGCAGAATTAACATTACAGCTAGAAAACTGAAAATTAACTAAGTAAATCTAAACTCAATCACTCCCTAAGCTCAAGTGCTCCTTGTTCGTCACGCAAGGGTGAGCCTCGAACCCGCAAGCTCAGCAAATCGGTGGAAAATCTGTCACTGCGATCAAATCCATTCGAACCATGCTCAAACTGAAAATAGCAATCGATTCTTCAACCTAGCTGTGGTGGATTGCGACAATGATTTGGGAACGCTCCAAGCCATCCAGGGAACCCCTCCGGCTAGCTCGGATGCAGTGGCGATGGTGCACAGCTGAGTTTGTTGAAATCGATTGACAGAACTTCTGAAACCTCATGAAACTCTGTCTTGGGCAAGATTCAAGCTGGAAACCTCTCAGTGAACTCTCCCCACTGACCTAACACTTGTTCTAATGAAGGATCGAGTGGCCGCGCCTCTTGGATGGAGAAATCTAGCTAAGAAACTGAAGAAGAAACGAAGAAAATGAAGAACAGCGGCGGAGATGCGACGCTGAGAACTGCTGCGTGTTTTTGATTAAATAGTAACAAATGGACGGCTCAGATTGATTGGAGGAGATCCAACGGCTGATCTTGGTCTGATTTGAGCCAAACTTTTATGATGATGATCTGGGGTCAGGATCTGCCTTGTGGTAGCTTGGATCCTCCAGATGTGCAACGGATGGTCCAGATCAACTCTATCTGTGAATGGACGCTCTAGAGCCCTCCTTGCTTGATCCAACGGTTGATTTAGCTCTGATTGGGATGAAACCTTCAGATCTTGATCATAGAGCTTGATCAACCCTAACCCTAGCTCGGATTGCTTCAGATCGTCCCGGATGGCTCAGATCTAGCCGCTCTTGAATCGGACGGCCCGGATTAATCGTAGGCTTGATAATTCGATCCGGTTCACATCCGACTCAGGTTTGACCTAGTATGCCCTAGGTCTAGGATCCTTTCATGCCTACAAAAATATATCAGAAAATTAGTGGCCAAATAATCCAAAAATTATGTAATTTTGCAATTAAGTCCAAAATAAGAGGAAATCCTAAAACCTAGGGTAAAATCACAAATAAGCAATAAGAACATAGGTCAAACATGGATTTTAACATCTAAAATAATCATAAAAATGGTACTTATCAACTAGCAGCCCTTCGCTAATTGCCTAGCAGTCCTTCGCTAGGTGCCTAGCAGTCCTTCGCTAGGACTTTATTTCCTGGCATTCCTTCGCCAGGTGCCTAGCAGTCCTTCGCTAGGACTTTGTCTCTGCACACTTGAGTAACTTTATTAGATCACAAATAATCTTAACTTTGAATCCTTTGCCAATATCAAAACAAGGTTCGATATGGTGCTTCCTGCACCAACATTTGTTTCACCATTTTTGCTGGGGAGCATGGTGGAGATGATGTCCGAGGTCTCACTGAAGATCCTGGCGAATGTGGGACTCCCGGGTCATCTGAGGAGTTCATAAAAAAATATTACATGGTCATCCAGGGGGCATGGAGGAGATGACTCATCCTTCTGATCACCTCCCCCTGGTTGGCCTGTGGCGGTGCATCACCAAACGCCATCCTCTTCCCAATCCTCATTTTCCGCGTGTTTTGGGCATAAGATGGTGTTTGTGGGAGATGTCGTCATCAAGAGGGGAGGGGTTGCAACTACGTCTTTCTCTCTTTCTCTTTCTTCTTTTCATTGTTCCTATATCCGGAGAGAAATTGCAGTTGCTACTTTCTCCTATTAAGGCAATTCTTCTTTGTGTCTTTACACGACCCGGAGAGAAATTACCGCTACTATTCCCCCTCCTCTTCCTTCTGAACGTTGTATCAGACTCATCTTTACGGGAAGATGTGGCCAGGGTCTTCAGATGGGGTCGTGATACCCATGTGTTACCTCAGGCGTCCTCATCTGTTACGGACTACTAGGATGGAGTACCCGGAAGGTGGCAAGTGATTCAAAGATCACGTTGACAGACTCCTACACACCGTATACCTAGAAAGTGGTTCTGAGCCTAGCGAGCATGCAGGAATGATGTCGTAGAGAAGAAAGGCCCAAGTAGAAGAGTGCCCTTTCTTTTTGTTTTTCTTTTTGCCACAAGATATCCTGATTCTATCTTGATAATTCTTCGTGTATTTTTCATATAAATAAAGTAATATTTTTGTTACCCCGTGTATGTGTATACCTGTATTATTCCTTTGAACGCCTTGCTTGTATTCCTTTGGTCGGGTATGTTACATCACCATTGCTTCCGCTGCGCCCCCTGTCCAGGGCACTCGGGATATCATGAGGCTTCTTGGTTTGCGCCCCTGGTGGGTAGTTTGTAGCAACACGGACCAAGCCTAAGTACCCGGGCATCGGCTGCACCGCTAGGTATGAGGGTCTTTGACTACTTGGTCGGGCATAGCAACCTAGACAAAGCCTAAGTACCCCGGGTTTCGGCTGCACCGCGAGTTATTAGGGTTTTGGGTACTTGGTCGGGCGTAGCAACCCAGACCAAACCTAAGTACCCCGGGCATCGGCTACACCGCGAGGTATTAGGGTTTTGGGTACTTGGTCGGGCGTAGCAACCCAGACCAAGCCTAAGTACCCCGGGCATCGGCTGCACCGCGAGGTATTAGGGTTTTGGGTACTTGATCGGGCGTAGCAACCCAGACAAAGCCTAAGTACCCCGGGCATTAGCTACACCGTGAGGTATTAGGGTTTTGGGTACTTGGTCGGGCGTAGCAACCCAGACGAAGCCTAAGTACCCCGGGCATCGGCTGCACCACGAGGTATTAGAGTTTTAAGTACTTGGTCGGGCGTAGCAACCCAGATCAAGCTTAAGTACCCCGAGCATCAGCTGCACCGCGAGGTATTAGGGTTTTGGGTACATGGTCGGGCGTAGTAACTCAGACCAAGCATAAGTACACCGGGCATCGGCTGCACCGTGAGATATTAGGATTTTGGGTACTTAGTCGGGCGTAGCAACCCAGACCAAGCCTAAGTAACCCGGGCATCGGCTGCACCGCGAGGTATTAGGGTTTTGGATACATGGTCGAGTGTAGCAACCCAGACCAAGCCTAAGTACCCCGGGCATCGTCTACACCGCGAGGAATTAGGGTTTTGGGTACTTGGTTGGGCGTAGCAACCTAGACCAAGCCTAAGTACCTCGGGCATCGGCTGCACCACGAAGTATAGGGTTTTGGGTACTTGGTTGGGCGTAGCAACCCAGACCAAGCCTAAGTACCCCGGGCATCGGCTGCACCCGAGGTATTAGGGTTTTGTCTACTTGGTCGGGCATAGCAACCCAGACCAAGCCTAACTACCCCGGGCATCGGCTGCACTGCGAGGTATTATGGTTTTGGGTACTTGGTCGGGATTAGCAACCTAGACCAAGCTAAGTACCCCGGGCATCGATTGCACCGCGAGGTATTAGAATTTTGGGTATTTGGTTGGGCGTAGTATCCTAGACCAAGCCAAGTACCCCAGTCATCGGCTGCACCACGACGTATTAGAGTTTTGGGTACATGGTTGGGCGTAGCAACCCAGACCATGCATAAGTACCCCGGGCATCGGCTGCACCGCGACGTATTAGGGTTTTGGGAACTTGGTCGGGCGTAGCAACCCAGACCATCCTATGTACCCCGGGCAATGGCTGCACCATGAGGTATTAGGGTTTTGGGTAGTTGGTGGGGCGTTGCAACCCAGACCATGACTAAGTACCCCGGGCATTGTCTGCACCATGAGGTACTACGGTTTTGGTTACTTGGTCAGGCGCAGCAACCCAGACCAAGCCTAAGTACCCTGGGCATCAGCTGCATCGCGAGGTATTTGGGTTTTGGGTACTTGGTCTGGCTTAGCAACCCAGACCGAGCCTAAGTACCTCGGGCATCGGCTGCACCGCGAGGTATTAGGGTTTTGGTTACTTGCTCGGGCGTAGCAACCCAGACCATGCCTAAGTACCCCGGGCATCGGCTGCAACTTGAAGTATTAGGTTTTTGGGAACTTGGTCGAGCGTAGCAACCCAAACCAAGCCGAAGTACCCCGGCATCTATTGCACCGTGAGGTATTAGGGTTTTGGGGTACTTGGTCGGGCGTAGCAACCCAGACCAAGCCTAAGTACCCCGGACATCGGTTGAACCGCGAGGTATTAGGGTTTTGGGTACATGGTCGGGCGTAGCAACCTAGACCAAGCCTATGTACCCCGGGCATCGATTGCACCGCGAGGTATTAGAGTTTTGGGTACTTGGTTGGGCGTAGCAACCCAGACCAAGCCTAAGTACCCCGGGCATCGGCTGCCCCGTGAGGTATTAGGGGTTTCGGTACTTGGTCAGGCGTAACAACCCAGACAAGCCTAAGTACCCTGGGCATCGGCTGCACAGCGAGGTATTAGGGTTTTGGGTTCTTTGTCAGGCGTAGCAACCCATACCAAGCCTAAGTGTTAGGTCGTGATCGTCAAGCTAGAGGGGGGTGAATAACTTCTTTCGGTTTTCTTCCTACAATCATTAGTGTGCAAGCGGAATATACTAATTAAAAAGAAAACCTAACGAAGAATGAACACACCTATTTACGTGGTTCGAAGATAAAACTCCTACTCCACGGCTGCCCGTAAGGTGGGCGATCCCAAATCCATCTGTGGATAATTCCCCGAAGTACCTCCGGTTAGATCTCGTACTCCTTGTGGGTGGAGAAACCTCGCCACAACTTCCGGACACTATCTGAGTAATACAGGCCACTAACAAGCTTTTACCAAGCAAGTTTCACCAAGGAAGAAAGGTGTAAATGAGCTCCCTTAAATAGAGCTCGAGCTGAAATGTGACTGTTACCAGTCGACTGCCCCTGGGGTAGTCGACTGTCCTCTCGGGAATTCGAAATTCAAGCCTGACCTTTCGAATTCTGGCCACACCAGTCGACTGCCCCTGGGGCAGTCGACTGGTCCTTCCCTAAGCCTAGGGTTACCCTTCCCGAGTACATTTCTCTCCGCACTCGAACCCTCCCGACTTAGTTCCCGAGTACAAACACTCACACAAGCCTCGGCTCATCGTCTCTGCTCCAGTAGCCTCGATCCGTCACCTTCAAGCCCTCTTCGACTTTGGCCCTAGTCCCTCAGATACGCACACAAGCCCGCGGCTTGCCTCGATGATATCCTTCATGTATGCCTCATTGTCCGCTTCCCTCGGCTCATCGTACCCGCTTTGTCCATGGTCTCTCGGATACGCACACAAGCCCACGGCTTGCCTCCATGCCACCCTTCACCTGAAGACATCCAACCAAGTCTATGTGTAACTACAAACCTGCACACTCACATACACATATTAGACCACAATAAACCCCTAACTTAACCATATTGACACACACATCAAAACCCATGATCCTCCAGATCATAGCCGGGCTGATTGCCTCAACACTAAGTATCCCGGTCCTTGGCTGCACCATGAGGTATTAGGGTTTTTGGTACTTGGTCGGGAGTAGCAACCCAGACCAAGCCTAAGTACCCCGAGCATCAGCTGCACCGCGAGGTATTAGAGTTTTGGGTACTTGGTCGGGCGTAACAATCCAGACCAAGCCTAAGTACCCCAGGCATCGGCTGCACCACGAGGTATTAGGATTTTGACTCTTATCAGGGCATAGATGGTTGAATGAAAGCATCTTCCTTTATTACTTTAATTTGCTGCAAGACAGCTAAAATACACAAAAGGACATTCATTATATAATGCAAATTTTACTAGGATAGGGCGGGTCAGAGACGGTTGCCTAGCCTAGACCTCCCTAGTCCTGGTCCTTCTCTTTACGTGCATGGCTTTCTCTAGCTAGCCTTCAAGACCCCTTGGGTTCTTCCGGGACTTTGTTCGGACTTCCCCACTGTAGCACCGTCGAAATACCAGCTGGTCTCCCCTAACTTCAACCACTCGGTCGCCTACCAGGAACTTTATCTTCTGGTGGTAAACAAAGACCACTGCCTGGAAAGTGCTGAGCGCCGGGCGGCCCAGGATGGAGTTGTAGGAGGAGGGCGCATCCACGATCAAGAAGCGAGTCCTTCTGGTCCTCTCCAGTGCATCACTTCCCAAGGAGAGCGAGAGGGTAATCTGCCCTATCGGTTGTACTTGATACCCCGTAATGCCAAACAGTAGGGTAGAGACCGGTAGCAGCTCATCTTCACCGATCTGCATCTGGTCCAAAGCCTCCTTGTACAAGATGTTCACGGAACTCCCCGTGTCCACAAAGATGCGCTTAATCTCATAATTAGCAATACGTGCTATGATCACTAAGGTGTCCTCCACTTCTTCCAAGTCAACTGGTCCAAAAGATATTGTAGGGTTGGGTTCCTGACTCCGGCTGGTTCCAATGGAGTAAATTTCTAGTCGCCTGGTATAAGACTTCCTTGCCCGGTTGGAGTCCCCCAGTAGGTCCTCCGAAGATGACTCCCACATGACGCGAGGGCGGACCACGCATGGGGGCCTTGCCCTTCTAGGGGGTCTCTTTCTTGGGAGAGAGATCTTCGGGGTGTAGGCCCCCGACTCCTACCTCATGATCGTGATTGAGACTGATGTCAGGCCTCGTATTCCCCGACATGCTATCGCCGAGGAGAAAAGCTTCGCCTTGGCGACCTTCTACGATACCCCGATTTATTCCACTTTCTTCGAGGTTTGGTATCTACCTCCTCGCCGAACTTCTTCTTCAAGGCGTGACACTCCTCAGTGGAATGTGTCGAGTTGTCATGGTAACTACCGTACCTTGGTGATGGCTCCGGCTGCTCGATGTCTACTGTCTCAAAGAACCGGCACATGCCAGTCCACTGGTCCTTCCCAAGGTGAAGGTCTTTTCCCCGAGCTGGGATCGGGGGCTCCCTTCTGTCTGATCGGGGAGCCGCCGGAGGGGGGCTCCGCCTGGATCATTACGACAGGCGTATTATACTTCTTCCACATTGACATTCTTGACGTAGCGCCCCAGCAAATCATCGAAACTAGCGGGGGGCTTCTTTACCAAGGATCGGAAGAGGTCCCCTTCAACGAGTCCTTGAGTGCAGGCACTGACAAGTATCTCTGATGTTGCGCTAGGCACGTCTTGCGCCACCCAGTTGAACCTCTGGATGTACTCCTTGAGTGGTGCCTTAGGCTTTTGCTTGAGGCAAATAGATTGAGTGTCGTCTTCTAGTAGCGACGGCTGCTCGCGAAATGGTGAAGGAAGGCTGTTTTAAACTCCGCAAAGGAGTTGATGGTGTTGGTGCAGGAAGCACCATATCCAACCTTATTTTGATATTGGCAAAGGGTTTAAAGTTAAGTACTATTTGTGATCAAATAATGTTCACTGAGTTTGCAGAAAGATGTCCTAGTGAAGGGCAGCTGGGCACCTAGCGAAGGGCTGCTAGGCATCGAAACCCTATGACCTGGCGAAGGGCTGTTGGGCACCTAGCGAAGGGATGCTAGGCATCGAAACCCTAAGACCTAGCGAAGGGATGCTAGGCACATGGCGAAGGACTTCTAGGAATCGAAGACCTGGCGAAGGGATGCTAGGCACCTAGCGAAGGACTGCTAGGAATCGAAGACCTGGCGAAGGGCTGCTAGGTACTTGGTGAAGGACTGCTAGGCACCTGGCGAAGGGTTGCTGGGCAAAAGTCCAACCGGAGGAGCCGGTTGGCAAAAGGTAAACTCTCCTGAGAGGAGTATGTGAGGACGCGCTCCCCGTCGAGGGAAGAGTAGGCATCGGATCGACCTAGGGTTCTATTTGAGAGACCCGAAGTCAGAACCAAGACAGCTACGACTGTAAAAATCAACTAATATTCTTGCCTTGTTGTTTTGGAACTAACCTTGAATGCAGTGACCAAGGGAATGTGTTTCTACAGCTCAGAACGCCCCAAAGGAGAAGGGAAGGAAGCTAGGCAGGGCGCCCTGGAGGCCCCGGGTGCCCAAGGTGAATGGCATAACAATGAAGCAGGAATTACTTTGAAGCAGCATCAAGCAGGGCGCCCCGGAGGCCCCAGGCGCCCATGGCAAAGGAATCGAAGCAAAGTAATATAAAGCCAGTGGACCAAGTCAAGGAGGGCGCCCCCAACGTCTCGGGCGCCCCCGTCAGCTCCAGAGCCGATTCGAAGGGGATAAGCGCTGACCAAGTTTCGGATAGGAGTTCTCAGGTTCTCGGATCCGAAGGCACGTGTCAGGTGCCCCCGACATCCCAGGCGCCCCCAGGAGCACTATAAAAGGGGCTCGACCCCAAGGCTTCAGAACAACAATTTTCCATTGCCTCTAATCTCTTCGTTCAAGCGCTCTGCGCTAGAAAACACCGATCTCGAGATTCTAGCGCCAACAACGACCCTCTGCTCCGAAGTAGAATCTACACCGGGCATCGATAACGAAAAATGTATTTGTTTATTTACTGCAATAATTTTGTATCAAACTCTGTAATCATTTGCGCAAATATAGAATTACATGCAGTAAACGGTCAAGGACTGTGGGCCTTGGAGTAGGAGCCGACCGCGAATCAGAACCAAGTAAAAGTTCTTGTGTTCTCTGTGAGTTTTGTTTTAATTCCACTGCGTATTCTCTTCTTCTTAATTCGAAACGTTTTCACGATATTCACCCCCCCCCTCTATCGTGCTTTCTCGATCCAACAGATGGAACCTTGTGGCAGCCTCTGGAACCACCGCTCAGCTGCTCCGGACAAGGTGTTTAAGAACACCCGGCACTTCACACCATCAGTATACTGGTGCAGGAGTGCAACATTCTCGAATTTATAGACGTGATCTTCTGGATCCATCTTCCCATCATAATCGACGATCCCCGACCCGTGGAACTACTTCGGCATCAGGTCTTCCACAATCTCGAATGAGAAAGGTGTAGAGGGAACCTTATGGGAGGTCTTAGGTTCATCCTTCTTTCCCAGTTCCTCTCCGTGCCTCCGGGCGCTGGAGGCCACCGAGTGGGCCTTCTCAATATCTCCGGGAGACTCTCTTTGGGGGCCCAAGGCTGCTCCATCCTGTCACCCCATCGGGGTGACGGATCTCCGTGAATGTGAGACGGAGGCTCTGGGGATCTCCTCCCTCCTAGGATCCCCTTGTTGTGAGGTAGCCTGTTCGACTTGGTGTTGCTCCAGCGCCTCTTTAATGGCGTTGGCCACTAGGTGATCAAGTTCCTTTCTTGTAAGGACAAGGGGTTGTCCCTCCGGTCCTGCCATCGGTGTTCCTTCAGGTGCTTTTCTAGTTTCCCACAGATAGCGCCAAATTTGTTCCAGAAGGAGTTGACGACGATGTCCAGTCACCGAGGGTCTGCCCACTTGGAAGTCGCTGTGGAGGGGAGGAACTCTGTGCCCTGCGAGATTAACACGAGCATTAGGGGACACGCCGGAAGGGGTCCGGCGGAGTCCACTTCGACGCTCAAGTCAGTGTATTGATGGAGAGTAGAGGCGGCAAGAAAGGAAAATGTATGTAAGGTTGAGAGAGCGTAACCCCTTTACCGGAGGGGTTGGACTACCTTTTATACTAATGGCGGTGGACTTGGCGCCTCCCTCCGTTCGGTGCCACCTCTCCATGATTTATGCCACGCCCTCCCCTTCTTTCAGCGGTTACTGGATAGCCTTTGAAACGGTCTGCGCCGTTACCATGCTTCAACCCATTGCAACATTTAAGGGTCATGATGACTCCTTATGACGTGGAAGCTTATCCATAGATCCATGAAAAAAAGGGGGGAGGACCGCTGCTTGAGGTCGAAGCTAACTCGGGCTCCGCTTCCCCGAGGTGAGCTCGAGGCCGACCTGGGTGAGCACGGGCGCTATAATTCCTGAGGCGCTCTCGGGACCCCACCCCTCGAGGTGGTCCCGGGAGGGGTCGTTTGGCTATCCTTCTCGGGCATGCCCCCTGAAGCGGGTCTTAGGGCTCGGGAAGGAGGGTCATTTCGACCCGACGTGTCATGTCACACAGCTTCTTCATCCCCCGTGCCTGCCACGGCCTATTCAACCCTATCACTAATCAATAATAATTAAACTTTAATTGAAAATTCAAAGTTAAAATCTTAATTTAAAAAAATCCAAAATTTGTTAATTCTCGAACTAAGTTTTAATTAAACACTTGTAATTATGAAACTAATAAAATTCTACTAAATGGAACAATCAACTTAATATTAACAAATGTGTCAAAGTTGGTTGACACATTCAGGGGTTCACACGATCTGTATCGAATCGAGAATTTGATGCTTTCTTAGAAATAAAATTAAAATACTTTGACTTGATTGACACATGCATAACTGTCATGCTCATGTATTTACTTTTTTTCCTTTATATATATATCTACCATGTCATTCATGCTAGCTTATTTTCTGTTTAATTAAGAATGACTGAATAGGAAAAAGGTTATTTGATATTTGCCTAACATAGTACCAGGTTGGGATGAGATGATAGTACGTTAGGGAAGCTTGGTCTAGGAAGTCAAGAGGGGTAAGGAGTACCCGACTTGGTCGTCTTAGCTAAGTGGAACTAGCTGAAGCTACCTCGCCACATCCTAGACTAGTTAATCCAAGGTTTCTCAAAAAGTAATTAAAAGTATCATTTCTATAAAAGGCTTTGTCTAAGGGAAGGATCATTGTTCTGATACTTAAGAAGGCCCCTATGCCTTACCATGACCTGGAAGTCAATTATTGAAATTTACTTTTAAGTTACTACTTGTTAAATTTGAATTTAACTCTGGGTCAAACAATCTACAAAAAGAAATTGAGAAAAATTAATTAAGTATCTCATAACACTCATAAGGTTACCGTACTTGTTTGTAGTGTGACACTTAGAATAGGTGAGATGAAAAGGACTAATTAATTGATAAATATTTTCAAAAGGTTTTCAAAAATCCTTAGAATATTTTCTTAGAAATCTATTTTCAAAATAGTGATTTAAACATAATAATGTTTTAATGAATTTCATGCATGATTATGTGTACTTATAAATAACATTCAAAAACTTATGTATCTTTTTGAAAATTATTTGCCAACACATAGATACAAAACCCTCTAGGTCAACACTAAAGTTCCTTAAGATACTTAGGTAGAATTTCTTGTAGTTAACATGGGTAACCAGAAAGTATCAGGTTCAGGGGGAGTTATCTTTTCGTGAAAATTATATGTTTCTGAAAAAATATGTTTTCAAATATTTTTTTTTGAAAACTATTCTTTCAAAAATTATTTCTTTCAAAATGTTTTTTTTGCACAAAAATTATATTTGAAAAAAATATTCTTTTAAAAAATCCTTATGTCTTTCAAAAGTTTTTTAAAATTAGTTTTGGAAAAAAGTTCTTTCAAAAATTATTATGTCTTTCAAAAAATATTTTTGAAAATTTATGTTTGAAAAATATGCTTTAATTGCTCTTATGATTTGGATAAACCCTAAAGACACATAGAAAATTTTCCTTATAATCTACAAGGATTCCTAAGATTGTGTTAGACTTAGGGGGAGTCCTAATCAAAATGACTATTATAATTTTTAAAAATATCATATTTTAAAAAAAATACTATCTTTTAAAAAAAATACTGTATTTTTGAAAATACTATAGTTTCAAAAAATTACTATATTTTGAAAAATTATTTTAGTTTGAAAAAATTTCTAAGACATATAAGAAAGTTTTTCTTGTAGTTAACCAGGTTTTCTAGGATTGTGTCAAATTTGTGAGGAATCCAAACAAAGAAAGTTATTATTTTTAAAAATTAAATACATATTAAAAAAAAATTATTTTTATTGAAAACTTTCTAAGACACATAGGAAAGTTTTCCTTGTAGTTAACAAGATTTCCTAGGATTGTGTCAGATTGGGGAGGAATCTAAACTAAGAAAGTTATTATCTTTCAAAAATTAAATACATATTGAAAATATTTTATTTTTATTAGAAAATCTCTAAGACTCATAGGAAAGTTTTCCTTATAGTTAACAAGGTTTCCTATGATTGTGTCGGATTGGGGAGGAATAACTAAGAAATTTATTATTTTTTGAAAATTAAATACATATTAAAAATATTTTATTTTGGAAAATCTCTAAGACACATAGGAAATTCTCTTATGGTTAACAAAATTCCTAGGATTGTGTTATATTTAGGAAGTTCAAATCAACAAACCACTTAATTTTTCTCAAAACCTTTTTCAAGTACTTAGCTTCCAAAAAATATTTTCAAAACAAGAAAGAACATAGTTTTATTAAAGGTTTTTGAAAATCACACCTTTTAGTAAAAACAACTCAAAGTATTTTCAAAAATCACATTGTTGGTGTAAATTTCATACTGAGTAATCTTTTGGCTTATTTTTTATGTGTGTTAAAGGAGCAGAGAGTACCTTATGTTAGATATCTTGTGCATCTCCCAAGTATTGACCTAAAATCATTAAACCTAAATCTAACTTAAGATTATTGTCAAACATCAAAAAGGGAAAGATTATTGCTGCCAGAAGCATCAGACAAGAACACTCAACCTCTAGGGTTTCGATGTTTGACAATATACCAAGGTCTGGTCAATTTGACCAAGGGTTAAGCCAAACAAGTCTTGATGTTTGGCAGGGTAAACCCAGGTGAGATCGGTTTAACCAAGGGTTAAGCCAAACAGGACTTGATGCTTGGCAGAGTGATTAGCAAATAACCTAGGGCTGGTTAATTTGACCAAGGGTTAAGTCAAACAGGACTTGATGTTTGGCAGAGTGACTAATCATAGATCTGGTCAGTTAGACCAAGGGCTAAACCAAACAGGACATGATATTTGACAGAGAAAGTCTAGTCAAGATCAGATAACTAACAAAGAAGTCTTTGTCAAGGCACCGAAGACCTGCTGAGTAAATCTTGGTTCGAAGTTTTGGTGCTTGGATGGCTAGAGGGGGGCGGTGAATGTAGCCAGACACAAAAATTGCTTTTCTTTTAACAGATTCTGCACTTCAAGGGTTAGTAGCACAGCGGAAACAAAGGAAACAGAGAAATGCAGAAACACAGAACAACAAACTAATGTAACAAACGAGATCGCTAACAAGGAGGGTTTACAAGGTTCGGGGATAACTTGCCCCTACTCCTTGGCGTGCCCGTGAGGTGGGTGATTCCTTGATCGTCGACAGATCAAGCCCCGGAAATCCGGATATCAGATGTAACCTCCTTCTCGGTGGAGTAACCTCTCCACAGCGGGTTCAACAGAATAATGGAAATAAGCACAAGAACCACAAGAAGGCTTACAGAGCACTTAGGACTGAAGAAACACAAGAGAACTCTTTCCTCGAGCTCCACTCAGCACAAACCTCACGTAAGAACTCCCTGCTCTTCATGCCTTGCTGATGGATTTGCCAAGGTCTCTGCTTCTTCTAAGTGCTCAAGTCGTGGATCAACAGATCACTCAAATAGTAAGCTTCAGTTGCTTCAAGATTCAGAGTGATGCACACCAGATGGAGAAGCAGCTTGCCGCGAGAAAAAAATCTCCTTCTGCACCTTCTCCACTTCGTAGCTTAACCTGGTTCCATCGTCAGGTCGCCGACGCTCCTCTGCAGCTCTCAGATGCTCACCTGCAACAGGCTAGCTACCCTTGACCTCCTCTGAACTCACTGAACCCTCTCCAGTCAAGCCCCAAGTCATCAGCTTCTTAGTCGTTGCAGTTCGCGCCAGAGGACGTTATATCCTGCGGAAGCAAACAGCAAAACCGGCTGTTGATAAAGCCTCAGTTTGACTGTCCCTGAGTAAACCTGATTTACCTGCACACTTAGCAGCTCATTAGCTCAGCAGATCAATAGAGAATCAACAATCAGAAGTTAAGAGCAGATATCAGTAGCAAATCAGCAGAGACACAGAACGCAATCAGAACTCTGACAACGCTTTTGAATTAAAGCTGTCAGCTACTGATCGATCACCGGACCGATCAGAGGGACTCCTGATCGGTCACCAGACTGATCGGGATGGGTTCAAACTGATCAGGCTCTAGCCTGATCGGTCCCCAGTGAGAAATCAGAAATCGCGACTTCTTCGTGATCGATCACCAGACCGATCCCAAGTTGTGGATCGGTCACCAGACCGATCCACCCCTTTGCAGAGTGATTTCCTAGCTTCATAGCCCAACCCTCCTGATCAGTCACCAGACTAATCAAGGTGTGGCCTGATCGGTCTGGGGACCGATCAGGACACCTCTTGACCGATCAGGCTCCAGCCTGATTGGTCGTAGTGAGGAGCTCGCAACATTTGATCGTTCACCAGAACGATCTGAATAGTATCCCTGATCGGTCACTAGACCGATCTGGAGCCGCATAGAATGTTTTCCAAAGTCATTGTAAGCTCCCTGATCGTTCACCAAACCGATCAGACATAGCTGGATCGGTCACCAGACCGATCCACGAGAGAACTCTGTGCCAACTTTGTTAGTGATATGAGAGAAGTGTCCTAAGGCAATCACCTTATAATTGTAATCAATTATTTTAATAAATGAATATTCACTATTTGAGTATACATGTTTGTGTATTTGATTGAGATCATAAACTCATTTACTGAATGTCCGCAATACAATTCACAGCATGAGAGAATTTGTGATGAATTCACAACTAGTGATTATCTCTACATGTGCAATTGTGAAGTATTGAAATTGTCCCTAGTCGATGAATTGATAAATACAGACATTATCAATTCTGTTGAGACTAGCATGGGTTATTCTCTAATCAGCTGATTCTCACTGGCTGGTGACATTGAGATGTCTGGAGATAAACATGAATGCTAGTTAAGGGAACTAGTTCATTGGAGTGACTGGCTGTAAAACGTCATATGGTAGTCTACATATAGATATGTCAGTGAAGTTCTTACTGCAGCTTAAGTGCGATGTTCCTTTGACTTGCGGTGTTCAAGTCATCTTGGTCATGGAGACTTATACTTTGACATCTTAAGCAAGCATCTCCAAGGAGGTGTGGACCTAGGATGATTGGGTATAAGCCGAAGTGCCCGATGATGTTTGAACAACCTACAAAGGATTCACCACTCCTTGCGAGGAGATGTATACCCGAGGCCTATCGTCAGATTGTTACTCGAAGCCTCTAGCCAGAGCATGACATGTTCAAAGTATGAATCTCTTAAATACATGAGAGTAATTAGAATCCGTAGGACGAGAAAACTTTACTTGGGCTAGGTGTGACGTAGTCAGCCTAGTGGGGACTGACACACATAGACCATGTCCTGAACCAAGTGGGTATAAGATGGTGAAGGGAATGGGACACGATTCATTATAGCTGCTGAAGGGTTTCAGAATTGTTTCTGAGGTCAACCGTTGATCTTTCGATTAATTGGGGATCATGATGTACTACTAGGTGCCACTCATGATCGTTCTATAATTAATTGATCAATTATAGACGACCAACATAAATCGAAAGCCTATTTAGTCACACGCACTACGAGTAATTTGAGGGATTTAAAACGAGTTGAAAATTGAATTTTCCAATCAAGAGAGATTAAGTTTGGTTGAGCCAAACGATAAGTCAAATCTGAATTTGTCAGAGATGCATCGGAAGCGTAAAATGGCTAAGTCTTTTGAAGACTTAATAGATGAATTAAATAAGTTTAATTCATTGGGGCTTGGCTTGGATGGGCCGGCCAAAGAGGGCCTCCATCCTCTTTGCTTGGCCGGCCACAACAAAGGGAGAGAACCAAGTTTTTGGTTAAATTTATAAAATAAACCAAGTGTGGTTTGTTTTATAAAATTATGGATGATATAAATTTTTTAAATAATAAACCAAGGTTTGGTTTATTTTTTATGGAAATTAAAATGAACCATGGATTGGTTTATTTTATAAAACAATCATGGATTGATTTACCATGATAAGGAAATTTATTCCATAAGATAGAAGAGACTTGATTGATTTTTATCATGAATTAAAATATGAGTTTAACCATGATATAAAATCAAACATGGCATGATGGAATAAGTTATTCCATATTTGAGAGGCTTGATGGTTGAGAGACCACTATATAAAGGACCCAAGGCAAGGCTTGGGTGATGACATAGAGATGAAGGCATAGGCTCTCTCCCTCTCTTTCTCTCCTTCTCTTCTCCCCTTCTTGCCGTGCGCCAACCAGCCCCATGAAGGAGCACCAGCCGCCCATCCTTTTGTGGTTAGTCTTCTAACTTCTCTCTTGGTTTTTCTCGTCGCATTCTCGGAGAATCTAGTAGTTCTCGAGAACACGAAACTCATGGTTTTGCGAAGTCATCCCGAAGATACTCGGCGTGGACGCAAATAGAGGCGGAGATTCCAAGGGACGCTTACGGTTGGATCTCGTCCCTTCCTTCAAGTTACGCGAGGTAATATGTAAATTAGTTTACGTTTCTGCAAAAATTTTAAATATATGATCATGTCTACACAAGATAAAATTGCATGCTTAGATGTGTGGTTAAATGATTTAGAGAAATTATTTATGCTAAACCATCCGCTGCACGTAATTAATTTTAAAATTACGAACCCGCATCCATGTCAACATGCACCCGGTCCCAACAGTGGTATCAGAGCCGAGGTTTGTGTTCGACATAATCATATAATTGTTTTGCGGAAAGCTTTATCATGATCTCAATTTTGGAAAAATTTTCAATTATGGAAACTTTCCAATTATGGTAAATTTTCGATTTAGGAATTTCAAAGTTTGGAAATCGTCATGAAATTTCGCAAACATTTAAAATATCTTTGTTTTTGAAATTTTATGATAATTGTGAAAACTTTCCATTTTTGGAAACTTTTCAATTTCGGAAATTTCCTATTTTGGAAAATTTTCAATTTTGGAAAAACGTAAGTTTTCTTTGTACCAGAAAATTTCAATTATTCTGAAAACTTTTTACTTTTGGAAACTTTCCATTTATGGAAAGCTCGCAATTTTGGGCACTTTTTTCAAGAATGTCTAGACAAATTATGGGAATATTAATTGGCATTTAAATTTATAATTGGAAATTAAATTATTTACAAAATTCTTTATTTTGGATTGAGCCTCGGGGAGCCGTTGATAAGTGTCATTTTATTGATCATTTTATATGCTTAAATTCGTGTTTGACCCATATTTTACTTGTGTAATTGTGGATTTACCCTAGGTTTTAGGATTTATACTCTTTTTGGACCTAATTGCAAATTTAGATATATTTGAGTTGTTTTGTCACTAAATTTTTGATCTACTTTTGTAGGCTTGGAAGGATCGTGGACCTAGGTTATGTTGGGTCAAGGTTGAGTCAAAAGTGGACCAGATCAAAGGAATCAAGCGTCAACTAATTTGGACCGTCCGATGCAAAGATGGTTAGATCTAGACCATTTGAGAACTTCTGATCAATTCGAGTTAGGTTTAAGGCTAATCAAGCGATCAGATCAAGATCTGAAGGTTTCAGCTCAATCGGAGATCATCTGGCCGTTGGATCACGATCAGAGAGATTTAGACCGTCCGTTCAAAGACCAAGGTGATCTGAACCATCCGCTTCAAATCTGGAAGATCTGAGCTACCATGAGGATGATCCTGACCTCTGATCAAGATCTCGAAAATTTGAATCAAATCGGATGAAGATCAACCGTTGGATGAGCGCTGGACAATCTGAGCCGTCCACTGTTTTAACTACAAAAACAGATTCCCCTGTTCAGATCTGTGTCACGTCTTCACCATTTCCAGCTTAGTTTTCTTCTCGTTTTCTCATCAGTTCATCGTTTTCTTTCAAATTTTCTTCATCAGAGGCGTGACCAACTCGATCACAACCTTGGAGCAAGATTTGGATCGTTGGGAGGAAGCTTCAATGGCGATTTTAGCTCAAGATTGCGCCGCATGCAGAGCTATTTGAGGGGTTCGACAGATCTGTGATTTGAGCTCTTGGATCTCATTGCGTGCCATTTTCATCCATTTGAGCCATCTATAGGGGTCCTAGGATGAGCTCAGATGATCTTCAAATCATCATCGCAACCATTCACATTGAGATCTAGGAGTTTGGAGTGGATTTTCCAGCCGCGTGCTGTTTTGAGCAGATCTGAATTGGAGCTAAATTTCCCATTGATTTGCGAGTTGAAGGGGTTCTTGGCTTGCCCTTGCATGACGAACAAGGAGATCTTGAAACATGGAAAGGATCGAGTCTTAGTTTTAAACGCATTTCCTTTTGTTTAGCTGTAATTTCAATCACTGTTTTTGTTTCCGTTTCTGTCTCGTATCAGTAGCTGTCAATTTCCTTTTCTGAATTGTTTCTTTCTTCAATTAGGTTTTAAGTTGCAAGTAGTTAGCTAGTGAGCTCGATCAGTGAACAATAGGTTTAAATTTTAGTTTATTTCTTGATTTCCTGTTGCGTATCAGTTTATCCAGCTGCGTATCAATTTCTGTTCCTGCAACTTCATTTTAGTTCTGAATTCTTTAGTTCATTTCATATTTAGTGTGCTAATGTAGTTGACCTAAGTCTTGTTTTACCTTAGCTTCATTTCTGAATCTTTGTCAGTAGCAATTCCGCATTACAGTCCTATTCTTGTTCCAATCCATGTGAATTAGTTTCTACCCTGCTGCATATCAATTCTTTTTCCTGCAGTATTCCTGAAGTTAGTATCAAGTCAGTTTTATGTTTTCTTGCTGGATTTCCATTGTAGCAGGTTGTTTCCCAAAAGGTTTTCTTTTCATTTTTGCAGTAGTTCATTGCATAGATCTCAATTTACTTGATTGTTTGTCTTGCATTTAAGCTGCTACGGCAGCACTGCATTTGTTCTGAACTCAGCAGTTTTTTTTACATCTGGCAGTTTAGGTTTATTGCTATAGATCTTCAGTCTTTCATTCCTGAAATTGTATCAATGGAACATTAGCTTGTTTGAGTTCTATCTGGAAATTATTTGGAGCAATTAATCTCAGTTCATTTTGTTTGTTTTTGCAATTGTTTTGCTGCTGAATTTCTGATTTCTATGTTCTGAATTCCTGCTTTCAGATTTTGCATTTAATCCAATTCTGAATTTATCCCTACTTGGTCTGAATTGTATCCATTCATTTCTTCAAAGTTCTTCCCTAATAGTTGTCTTCAAAGCTTAGTGATTGGTTTCATTTCAGAAGTATTAGTATTAACCTTGGTACTCATATCAGATTTGGCACATGAGTTTTCATTCTTTTGTGTATCAAGGTTATTCCAATGTTTCCATTTTTTATCAAAGGCAGCTTGGCATTGATAGGCATCAAGTTAATTGAACTGTTTTGGTGAGCCATGATGTTTGAAACCAATTAGTCTTGCATTCGGAAATTTCTGAATTTTCTTATTCATGTTTGCATTTGCTTGTTCTAGAAGTTTATAGCTAGCTGGTGTTTGTTTGTCTTAAGTTTGAAATCTAAAGCAAGTTGTTCTTTTGCATTAATCTCAATCGAAAAGGGTTAACCTTGTTTGATCCATTTACTTAGCATTTGGCTGCTATTAAATTCAGATTGGTTTCCCAAAAGATAGTTAAGACCCTTGGTTGTTTAGGTTTCCAATTGTTTGATGTCATTAGTTGCCTTATACTTTGTTTAGCTCACTTAGTCAAGTTTCTTACATTTTCTTGAGCTTTCATTGCCTTTTCATTGCATTGTTATTTTTATTTGCAAACAAATCCCAGATTTTAATTGAAACTCCAAAAACATCGACGACACATAACTCGAGCACGAATCGAACAACTTGAACTAGCCCTTGGAAAAATACGACCTGTGGCCCCTTTACTACGCTTTTATTCTTGATTGTAAAAAGGGTTTCCAGCTTTATAAATATCTAAATTTGAGACCCACTTCCGTGACACCTCTTTTGGGTCCATCAAATTTTTGGCGCCGTTGCCGGGGAAGCAACTAGTTGATTTGTTTGATTTTTGCTTGTGTGCTTATGGGCATATCATTTGATTCTATTTTCTTGTGCTTTATTTTTTATATACGGGTGCTGCCATTTTTCTTGTTTGTTTTGTGACAAGACTGCCAGTTCAGAATGTTCTCATCTACTTACCAGCAGCCGTGTCAACAATTCCAACAATATCAGCAACCAAATCAAGATTTTCAACAGCCCTACTCGAATTTTCAGCAACCTAATTAGTTTTTTCAGCCACAAGTTCAACAATTTCAGCAAAATTTTCAGCCAAGTCAGAATTTTCAGAATGGGCAGCCACAATTCCAGAATTTTGAGCAACCAATTCAGCAATTTCACCCTTGTAACCAGAATTTTCAGCCCACGCAATTTCAATTTTCACCACCACAATTTCAACCTTAGATCCAAGATTTCCAGGGCTACAATTCTCAGCAAATTCAATCATCATTCCAACCCAATTTTCAGCAGTTTAATCAGCCTATTCAACCATTTGATCAGCCCCAACAACTCCCATTTCAGAATTCACAGCCTACTCATGGTCTACAGCAGTCTTTTGCTACATTTCAAGACCAACAGGAGATCTACACCAGGCTTCAAGACTTCGCAGGACGCTTTGGAAAATTGGTTAATCAATGGAATCAGATAAAAGCCCAATGATCAGAACAATTATCTTCTCAAGCTACTTTTAATTATGAGGGGTATATGGTGATTTAACTTTGGGGAATGAAATGGCTGTGTCAAGTTTAAACACTCCAAATGTTCAAGGTGACCCTAGTGCATGGCATAGTACTTCTTCAATTGATCTTACAAATTTGGTGGAAGAAGAAGAAGAAATTATTAAAATCAGGGAACCTACAGCATGCATCCCTCCGGAGATTCCTATTCAAAATTCATTTCCAAATTTTTCAGCTCCAGAAGAAGAAACTGAAGCTCCACAGGACCATTCTAGACTTTTATTTTGTGATGGTAGTGTTATTGATGGTCCTAATTTTTCTGATATTGTGGTTGCAGATATTACAGAAGGAGCATGCATAGAAGATGATTCTACAGGTGTAGGGGATTGCACAGAGCCCCAGGGACCACCATCATTGACTGATTCAGAGGTTAGTGTTGGGGTTGCAAGGTTGCAAATATAGTCCCACATTGAAAACACATGGGAAAGATCATAGGCTTATAAGGAAAAAAAGATATCTCCATTGGCATGAGGCCTTTTGGGAGAGCCCAAGAGCAAAACCATGAGGGCTTAGGCCCAAAGTGGACAATATCATACCATTGTGGAGATATCTCAATTCCTTTTGGTCCTAACAATTGGTATCAGAGTCAGGTCGCTGTTCACCGGACTAACCGCCGGAAGAAGCATGAGCTAGAGCCATGATCTAGATCTAATCATGTGGGTTAAGCCTTGAATAAAGGATGTGTGGGCTCCCGTGTCTTGATCAAGAGGACCAGACACCAGGCAGAGAAGTCCTAGTTGCGGCTAGGCGGTGAAGTCCTAGTAGGTCGAGTGGACTGAGGGGCAGTGAAGTCCTAGTAGGTCGGGTGGACAGAGGGGCAGAAAGTCCTGGTGGGTTGAGGATCAGACATCAAACGGAAAGGGTTTCCGCTTGAGGGGGGCTTGTGGTCCTTTGTTTGAGGGGGAGATTGTTGGGGTTGCAAGGTTGCAAACATAGTCCCACATTGAAAACACATGGGAAAGATCATAGGCTTATAAGGAAAAAAAGATATCTCCATTGGCATGAGGCCTTTTGGGAGAGCCCAAGAGCAAAACCATGAGAGCTTAGGCCCAAAGTGGACAATATCATACCATTGTGGAGATATCTCAATTCCTTTTGGTCCTAACAGTTAGGCCAGAAAGTGTAGGGACTTGCATGGTGGAAGCAAGAATCCAAGGATCACCTATTCTAGTTGAGTGTCCACCAGAGCTTGAGGCTGAAGAGGAGCATGTACTTGACCAAGAGGAGGCCATGGATACATCTACTCTTGTAGAACCTCCAGGTATTCTTCAGCACGCTCAGGTAAGTATTTCTCCTCTTTGTTCAGAAAAATTCAGCGAGGTACCTAGTGCTGACTTTATTGGTTATGATGAATTTATTGATATACCTTGTGTAGAAACTGCTTGTGCAAATCCAATAGAGGTACCAAAAATTGATTTCATTGGTCGTAATGCATTATTTGATACATCTCTTGTAGATATGGGTTGCGAACAAATTTTAGAGGCACCTATAATTGATATTGTTTGTTATGATGAATGTCTTGATACATCATTTGTGAAAAATAATTATGAAAATTCTTTAGAGGCACCCAGACTTGATCTTATTCATTGCTATGATATTCTTGAGACAGATTATGCAAAAATTGATTGTGAGAAATTTTTAGAAGAGCCTGAAAGTGAAGTTGTTTATTGTGAAGAATCTCTTGTTATTTCTTATGCCGAAATTGAATGTGAAAAACTACTGGAGGTACCTGAGATTGATTTGATTGGCTGTGGAACATTTCTTGATATACCTTTGATGGATTTTGATTGTGAAAAATTTTTAGAGGAACCTGAAATTGAAGTTGTTTATTGTGAAGAATCTCTTGCTATATCTTATGCTGAAATTGAGTGTGAAAAACTTATGGAGGTACCAGAGATTGATTTTATTGACTGTGAAACTTTTCTTGATATATTTTATGTAGAAACTGCTTGTGAAAATTTTACTGAGGTATCCAAAATTGATTTTATTGGATGCGATGCATTTTGGATACATTTTATGTAGAGATTGATGATATTGCACTTCATTCTTACCCTGCACGCTTGAGGGAGGTCTTAAATGGTTTTGCAGGGTCCAGACGACTTCTGGAATGGGTGCTCCACCTAAACAGTCTCCAACCCACTGGAAGATTTTCCAAAAAGAATAAAGAGGGAGGAGATGATCCTACTTTAATTCGAAGCACTCCACCTCTAAAATGGATCTTGGACCTAAATTACCTTCGGCCACCTGAACAGTTTATTGCAAAGTTTAAGTGTGGGGGAAGTATGCATCATCAAATTGAACAAAAGAAGGGAACTCTCTCAATTACCCATACCCCTCCACTACCACGATGGAGATTGTTTCTTGATAGACTCCGACCACCAGAAATAAAGGGGAGTTTGTTCCTTCTTGCATTTTCTTTCATTGCATGTTTCATTCTTATGTTCTTTAGAAGTAGAATTTTCTTTTAAAAAGAGTTCTTGCTAATAAATGCATGAGTAGAGTAGAAGAATAAATAAGAGACATTGTAAATACCATTTTATGTCTTTGGCACATTGTCTTCATGAATAGGAATAAATGTATCCCTTTAGGCTATCTTGATAACATTTTAGAGTCTTTTGAAAACAAATTAAATTTGGTTGTTAAAACTTTAGATTTGAGCTCATGGATGAAATCTTGGATGCTTGAGTACTACTTGACCATGGATTCTTGATTGAGGACTTGAGATGAATTATTTGCACCTAGTGAGGATTAACCTTATTGTTGTGACATATACATGTGATTGTACTCTAGAACTTGCTTAGGTTCTTTCAAAACCATATTTCAATGATTGGATCACATCTATAGAAGCTAATCAATTTGTTTACCTTTCCATGTCAATTTCATTCTATTTTTCTTTCCTTATTTTCTACTCCTAACCATGCTTTCTATGGACTTGTTTGTTTGGGGATGTTCTTTGATGTTATTTTGCCCAAGACGGACAAAAGATTAAGTGTGGGGGAGTGGCTAGTATGATGGAAACATTTAAAAAAAAAGGGGTTCATTTCATTTTTGAGTTGAAGTCAAAAAGTGCCAATTGGAGTGGAGCTTGGTATCAAGATAAATGGGAATTCAGTTGTGAATTGGAGGAAGTAGATCTTAAAAATCTGTAATGGAAGGAATGGCACGGAAAAAAAAAGACAGAAAAAAAAACTGTGCTATGAAAAAAAAATTGAAATCAATGGATGTTGGTAGCACAAATGGTTTGGATTAAAAATTGGGAAGTAGGAATTATGGAAGCTTAAATTGGCAAAACTTTGCTTAAGTTTGGATTGAAGTTGTAAGCTTGAATTGCAGCAGAAAATCTGTGCAGAATTGAGGAACCTAAGTGGAAACAAGTGAAGAAAAAAAAATCTGTGCAAAGGAAAAATCAGAAATTTTGTGCCAAACTGAAAAGAATGCTATGAAATTGTTTCGGCCACTCTTCTAGGAGCTGAATTGCAGCTATATATTTCTGAAATCAGTGCAGGGGTTGCTGGAATTTGAAGAAGAAAAAAAAAAGCAAAACAGTTTGTATCAACTTGAAATTGAGTGTGCCATGGATGGAACTTGAATTTGTTGAGCTGAAATTCTCAAGTGAAGCATGTGAACTTCCCACTGTTATTTGAGGCTAATTGTTCTGAGTAATCAAGGGAGTGCAAGGTCATGAATGTGAGCTAGAAATGCAGTTGGAAAAGAGAAAAATCAGAAGTTAATTTGCCATAAGTCAGTTTGGTATCAAGAAGAGGTTGAAAATTGGGTTTTGTATCATTTGATTGCAAGTATTAACTGATGCTACTGGATTCGGGAAAGTTGACCACATCATGAATAAAACAAGGAGAAGCTGCAGAAAAATCAGTGAGTTAGCAGCTGGTAAAAAAAATAGAAAAAAAGAAAAGAAAACAGTTTGGAAAAAACAAGGAAACAAAAGGAACAAGTTGGCACAATGAGTTATTGGCACCATGAAATCAGTGGAGATATTCTTATCCGAATCAAAGCTTTGATCTATCATCATTCTGATGCCACTAGAGAAAAGAAAGAAAGAGGAAAAAGAATCAGGAAACAAAACAAAGAGCAAGATTGGCACGCAAGAGTGATTGGCACAAGGGAGTTGATGAGGCTTTTTCATCACACTTTTGAAGGGCAATGCCAAAGTCTCACTTCATCACACTTTGATTTCATTATGCGGACTACAAGGAGGGCAAAATGCATCAAGAATATCCTTGAACATCCAAGTCTTCCATTCCATCAAATTTGCTATTTTCATGTCTTTTATTTCATTTCTACCATTTCATATGTCTTTCACTTTTGAATAAACTTTTATAGATGATTGATTCTAATCATGAATAATGGTGGAGAGTAGATAACAAGCAAGCTTATGGTAGTGAAAAAAGCATGTGTGTATGAGTGAGCTCCATTTTCATCATGTACTTAGAACTTAGGAAGAGAGCCACAAAAATTTTCCCTTGAGAGGTTTAGTGAGTGAAATTCATCTCAATGAATCATGAATGTTGAAATAGCTCAGTTGTTGATTTAAGGACAAGATACTAATTCATAGAGTTTAGATTTATGGGAATTAACAACCCTAGGTAATTTCTTTTCAATTGCTTCTAATTATGCTTAAGAAAATCTAGGGGATACATATTTAGTACTTTTCGAGAGACACTCAAGCTTAAGTGTGGGGGAGTTGATAAGTGTCATTTTATTGATCATTTTATATGCTTAAATCCGTGTTTGACCCATATTTTACTTGTGTAATTGTGGATTTACCCTAGGTTTTAGGATTTATACTCTTTTTGAACCTAATTGCAAATTTGGATATATTTGAGTTGTTTTGTCACTAAATTTTCGATCTACTTTTGTAGGCTTGGAAGGATCGTGGACCTAGGTTATGTTGGGTCAAGGTTGAGTCAAAAGTGGACCAGATCAAAGGAATCAAGCGTCAACTAATTTGGACCGTCCGATGCAAAGATGGTTAGATCTAGACCATTTGAGAACTTCTGATCAATCCGAGTTAGGTTTAAGGCTAATCTAGCGATCAGATCAAGATCTGAAGGTTTTAGCTCAATCGAAGATCATCTGGTCGTTGGATCACGATCAGAGAGATTTAGACCGTTCATTCAAAGACCAAGGTGATCTGAACCATCCGCTTCAAATCTGGAAGATCCGAGCTACCAAGAGGATGATCTTGACCTCTGATCAAGATCTGGAAAATTTGAATCAAATCGGACAAAGATCATCCGTTGGATGAGCGCTGGACAATCTGAGTCATTCACTGTTTTAACTTCAAAAATAGATTCCCCTGTTCAGATCTGTGTCGCATCTTCGCCATTTCAAGCTTAGCTTTCTTCTCGTTTTCTCATCAGTTCATCATTTTCTTTCAAATTTTCTTCATCAGAGGCGTGACCAACTCGATCACAACCTTGGAGCAAGATTTGGATCGTTGGGAGGAAGCTTCAATGGCGATTTTAGCTCAAGATTGCGGCGGATGCAGAGCTGTTTGAGGGTTTCGGCAGATCTATGATTTGATCTCTTGGATCTCATTGCGTGCCATTTTCATCCAATTGAGCCATCTGTAGGGGTCCTAGGATGAGCTCAGATGATCTTCAAATCATCATCGCACCCATTCACATTGAGATCTAGGAGTTTGGAGTGGATTTCCCAGCTGCGTGCAGTTTTGAGCAGATGTGAATTGGAGCTAAATTTCCCATTGATTTGCAAGTTGAAGGGGTTCTTGGCTTGCCCTTGCGTGACGAACAAGGAGATCTTGAAACATGGGAAGGATCGAGGCTTAGTTTTAAATGCATTTCCTTTTGTTTAGCTGTAATTTCAATCACTGTTTTTGTTTCCGTTTCTGTCTCGTATCAGTAGCTGTCAATTTCCTTTTCTGAATTGTTTCTTTCTTCAATTAGGTTTTAATGTTGCAAGTAGTTAGCTAGTGAGCTCGATCAGTGAACAATAGGTTTAAATTTTAGTTTATTTCTTGATTTCCTATTGCGTATCAGTTTATCTAGCTGCGTATCAATTTCTGTTCCTGCAACTTCATTTTAGTTCTGAATTCTTTAGTTCATTTCATATTTAGTGTGCTAATGTAGTCGATCTAAGTCTTGTTTTACCTTAGCTTCATTTCTGAATCTTTGTCAGTAGCAATTCCGCATTACAGTCCAATTCTTGTTCCAATCCATGTGAATTAGTTTCTACCCTGCTGCATATCAATTCTTTTTCCTGAAGTTAGTATCAAGTCAGTTTTATGTTTTCTTGCTGGATTTCCATTGTAGCTGGTTGTTTCCCAAAAGGTTTTCTTTTCATTTTTGTAGTAGTTCATTGCATAGATCTCAATTTACTTGATTGTTTGTCTTGCATTTAAGCTATTGCGGCAGCTCTGCATTTGTTCTGAACTCAGCAGTTTATTTTACATCCGGCAGTTTAGGTTTATTGCTGTAGATCTTCAGTCTTTCATTCCTGAAATTGTATCAATGGAACATTAGCTTGTTTGAGTTCTATCTTGAAATTATTTGGAGCAATTAATCTCAGTTCATTTTGTTTGTTTTTGCAATTGTTTTGCTGCTGAATTTCTGAATTCTATGTTCTGAATTCCTGCTTTCAGATTTTGCATTTAATCCAATTCCGAATTTATCCCTACTTGGTCTGAATTGTATCCATTCATTTCTTCAAAGTACTTCCCTAATAGTTGTCTTCAAAGCTTAGTGATTGGTTTCATTTGAGAAGTATTAGTATTAACCTTGGTACTCATATCAGATTTGGCACATGAGTTTTCTTTCTTTTGTGTATCAAGGTTATTCCAATGTTTCCATTTTGTATCAAAGGCAGCTTGGCATTGATAGGCATCAAGTTAATTGAACTGTTTTGGTGAGCCATGATGTTTGAAACCAATTATTCTTGCATTCGGACATTTCTGAATTTTCTTATTCGTGTTTGCATTTGCTTGTTCTAGAAGTTTATAGCTAGCTGGTGTTTGTTTGTCTTAAGTTTGAAATCTAAAGAAAGTTGTTCTTTTGCATTAATCTCAATCGAAAAGGGTTAACCTTGTTTGATCCATTTACTTAGCATTTGGCTGCTATTAACTTCAGATTGGTTTCCCAAAAGATAGTTAAGACCCTTGGTTGTTTAGGTTTCCAATTGTTTGATGTCATTAGTTCCCTTATACTTTGTTTAGCTCACTTAGTCAAGTTTCTTACATTTTCTTGCGCTTTCATTGCCTTTTCATTGCATTGTTATTTTTATTTGCAAACAAATCCCAGATTTTAATTGAAACCCCAAAAACATCGACGTCACATAACTCGAGCACAAATCGAACAACTTGAACTAGCCCTTGGAAAAATACGACCTGTGGCCCCTTTACTACGCTTTTATTCTTGATTGTAAAAAGGGTTTCCAGCTTTATAAATATCTAAATTTGAGACCCACTTCCGTGACACCTCTTTTGGGTCCATCAGCCAACCAAATTAAAGTTAGTTGTTATAATTAAATTTCCTAAATTGAATTTAAATTGTCAAATGTTTAATTTGGATTGAGCCTCGGGGAGCCATCCAAATTAAGTTATTGATATTAATTTTCCATAAATAAAATTTGTGATCAAATCTTGAAAATTTTTGAGGTGATTCTCAAATGATAATTTCCTTATTTGATTTATGAGGTGATGCTCTTATATATTATTGTCTCCAAAATTAATTAGGAAAATTGTTTCCTATAGAGTATATTTCTTTAAATAAGATTTTTATGAAAATAATATGTGGTTGAATTAAGGGAATCTGTCTATTAATTTAATAAGATTTGTTTAGAGAAATCAAAGTCTTAAACATATTATTTCCGAGATTGATTATGATAATTCAGGAAATTGTTTCCCAAAATAATTCCTTGAATAAAGTATGACATTAGAATTAGGAAATCCGGTTCCTAATTCAATTAATGAGACTTGATAAATTAAGTCACATACATACTTTATTAAGGAAATCATTAGAACATGACATAATTATATGCCATGAATGTGCATAAAAGAAAAGGAGAGACCCAAAACCCCTTACAAAATATTAAGGCCAACACCTTCCATTAATATAGTTAGAACCGGAGTTTTGTTTGCGTTTGGGTTGATGGACACATCCATGCCCGGCTTGAACCTCAACATGTTCAAACCATGAAATTAGTTTATGATTAATATAGTTGGAGTCAGAGGTCAATCCTTAGTTTTGGTTGTTGGACACATCCATGCCTGACTAAACGGTTGAATGAGCTCCAACCATATTAAAACTATTTCTTGATTAATGGGTCAGCCTTAAGCTTGGAGCATCGATTTGTTGTGCCACAGCCAAGGTCGATGTAAAGAGAGGTGCAGTTGGGTGCGATGTATATTGTTGCATACTTGTTAATGAGTTAACAACCCAATGATTTTTGCAAACATTCAATTAGTTGATAGCATAATGTGATAGTTACATATGTATAATATGTAATCGGTATAATTACCTACCTTCATAGCTAAGAATAACTTGATGGGCTCTAGCCATGGTTGTTCTTATTTATGGTTGGATATCAACCTATATGGAGATGATCCTTTGATCTCCCAAATTGATAAAAAGGGTTATTCAATTCGAAAAATAAATAGGATTTAATTAATGTATATTGATGCATTCTTTATCATTCTCATCACATAACCTCAATTTGTATTTCTAGGATAATCACCTGATCATGTCTTCTCTGAATTTGCGTTCCATTTTGGACACCAATAAGCTGACTGGGCTAAACTTCATGGACTGGCTTCGAAACCTGAGGATAGTCCTCAAGGCAGAAAAGCTTGCTTATGTCCTTGAAGAACAACTTCCCAACCATCCTCCTGAAGATGCAACTCCAGACCAGTTAGTGGCCTATCAGAAACATGTGGCCGATTCTGAACTTGCGAGTTGCATCATACTGGCCGCTATGGTACCTGAGCTACAAAAGCAGCATGAGCATATGGATGCTCATACCATCGTCTTCCATCTTCATGAGCTGTTTGACGAGCAGGCGAGATCCGAAAGGTTTGAGGTCTCCAGACTCCTCTTCACCTCTAAGATGCAGGAAGACACTTCTGTTTCACAGTTTGTGTTGAAGATGTTGGGGTACATTGAGAGACTAGGCACACTCGGATTTGCAATGGATCACGAACTAAGTATTGACTTAATTCTGCATTGTTTGCCCATGAGTTACTCACAGTTTGTGATGAACTATCAGATGAACAAACTAGAGACTACCATTCCTGAGTTGCTTAACCTATTGAAGGCTGTAGAGCCTTCAGTAAAGCAGGAGCAAAAGATGGTACTGTTAGTTGGTTCCTCGAAGAAAGGCTCTAAGAGGAAGCCCAAAGAACAAAATAAGGGAAGGAAGAAAAAGGCCAAAAAGATTGAAAAGGCACCAAAAGGCACTTGCCATCACTGCGGCAAGGAGAGCCACTAGCGAAGAAACTGCAAGGTTTATCTTGAGTCCTTGAAGAAGAAGGCATCCGATGCCCCATCCTCTTCAGTTATCTTCGTTATTGAATGCCACTCTATTTCCTCGGACACCTGGGTACTTGATACTGGGTGTAGCTCACATATATGTAATGGCATACAGGGGCTAAGGAATAGAAGAAGACTCGTCAAGGGAGAAGCGAATTTGCGAGTTGGAAATGGAGCAAAGATTGCTGTTGTTGCCATCGGAACATATTTGCTAAAGCTCCCTACTGGACGTATCTTAGAATTGGATAATTGTTATTTAATTCCTTTGTAATAAAGAACATTGTATCTATTTCATGCTTAAATGAAAAGGGTTATCATTTAACTTTTAGTAACAATTGCTGTTACATAACATTAAATGGTGTTCTTTATGGGACCGGAACTTTATGCAATGGTATCTACACGTTAGATTTATCCGGTGACGTTTTCAATATCGAAGTTAGCAACAAACGTGCTCGAATAGATAATCAAAAAGACTCCTATATGTGGCATTATCGTCTTGGCCATGTAAGCAAGAAACGTATGACCAAATTACACTGATGTGGAATTCTGGAATCATTTGAACCTGGTTCATTTGATACATGTGAATCATGCTTAATGGTGTATCTTAGGGACAATGGGATATTGTCTCAATGGACTCCGCCATATACACCACAGCATAATGGTGTATCTGAGAGGCGTAACCGAACCTTGATGGACATGGTTAGATCTATGATGAATCATGCAACTCTTCCAAAATCCTTTTGGGGCTATGCGCTTAAGACAGCTGTTTACTTACTAAACAGAGTCCCGACCAAGGTAGTCTCTACTACTCCATATGAGACGTGGAATAGTAAGAAACCTCATTTATCTCACCTAAAGATATGGGGTTGTCCTGCTTATGTAAAGAGGACTGTATCTGACAAATTGGATGCTAAGTTTGATAAATGTCTATTTATTGGATACCCTAAGGAACGAAAGGTTACCTATTCTATCATCCCTTGGAACAAAAGGTGTTTGTTTCAAGGCATGCTGTATTTCTAGAAAAGGAATTTCTTTTACAAGAAAACAGTGGGAGTAGCATTGAACTTGAAGAAGTTCAAGAAAATCCAATAGACATTACAGAGACACCTAGTCTAAACCCACAACCAATAACTCATAATGATGAGCTATCAGTTGAACCTAAAATAACACCACTTCTTCGTAGGTATGATAGGACACGCAATATTCTAGAGAGATTCGGATTTCTCATAAGTGAATCGAACGACGTGTTACTCATTAACGATGACGAACCTATCAGTTATGAAGATGTTCTGATAAATTCAGAAAGGGATAAATGGCTTGAAGCCATGAAGTCGGAAATGGATTTCATGTACAAAAATCAAGTATGGGACTTGGTTAACCCACCTGAAGGGATTAAGCCCACATGGTGCAAGTGGGTTTTCAAGAAGAAAACCGACATGGAAGGTAATGTTGTTACCTTTAAGGCTAGATTAGTGGCAAAAGGATATCATCAGAAACAAGGAATTGATTATGATGAAACCTATTCGCCAGTAGCTATGCTTAAATCCATTCGAATGCTCCTGGCCATAGCAGCTCATTTTGATTATGAGATATGACAAATGGATGTAAAAACAGCTTTCTTTAATGGAAACCTGCTTGAGGATGTATACATGATACAACCTGAAGGTTTCACATCGGTTAATAAAACCAAAGTATGCAAGCTTCAACGATCCATATATGGGCTAAAGCAAGCATCCAGGAGCTGGAACATCCGTTTTGATGAGATAATCAAAGAGTTTGATTTCTCACAGAATCCTTACGAACCTTATGTGTACAAGAAGGTTAGTGGGAGTGCAGTCGTATTCCTAGTGTTATATGTCAATGACATATTACTTATAGGAAACGATATATCAGTCTTACAGTCAGTTAAAATTTGGTTGTCCAAAACTTTCTCCATGAAAGACCTGGGAGAAGCAACCTATATCCTTGGGATTAGAATCTATAGAGATAGATCAAAACGGTTGCTTGGTCTTTCGCAGTCTACATATATAGACCGAGTGCTAGAAAGGTTTAGCATGTCGAAATCCGAGAAAGGTTACCTTCCCATCAGGCATGGGATCAACCTTTCGAAGTCTATGTGTCCGCGTACAGAAGACGAGAGGATTTGCATGAGTAAGATTCCTTATGCATCCGCGATAGGATCTATCATGTATGCTATGTTCTGTACTAGGCCCGATGTATCGTATGCTCTGAGCGTCACAAGCAGATACCAGTCTAATCCAGGAATGGATCATTGGGCGGTTGTCAATGTTGGTGCAGAAAGCACCAAACTCAAACCTGTATTTTGATAATGGCAACAGGGTTCAAAAGTTAAGTATTATTTGTTATCTAACATGTCACTTGAGTGTGCAGAGTAAAAGCCCTAGCAAAGGGCTGCTAGGCACCTGGCGAAGGACCGCCAGGAAACAAAGCCCTAGCAAAGGGCTGCTAGGCACCTGGCGAAGGACTGCCAGGAAACAAAGTCCTAGCGAAGGGCAGCTAGGCACTGGCGAAGGAATGCCAGGGTGAAAAGCCCTAGCAAAGGACAGCTAGGCTCCAGGCGAAGGACTGTTTGGGAATGAAGCCCTAGCGAAGGACTGCAAGGCACCGGGCGAAGGACAGCTCGGCATCCAAGCCGTGGCAAAGGATCGTCAGGCAAAAGTCCAACCAGAGGGTTGGCATCAGGTTTATTCTCCCGAGAGGAGTAGGTGAGGACGCGTTCCCCGTAGAGGGAATAGTAGGCGTCGGTTCGACCTAGGGTTCCATTTAGGAAGCCCAAAGTCAGAACCAAGACAGCTAAGGCTGTATAATCTTATATTTTACTGCTTTATGTTGTTTTCGGACTAACCCTGGATGCAGGACCAAAGGAATGAGTGTCTGCAGCTCAGAGAGCCTCAATGGAGTGAGGCAGCAGCTGAGTAGGCCACCCTGAGTGTCTAGGGCCCCCCCAAGGTAAAGATGAAACAATTGAAGCAAAAAGAGCCTCGGCTGAATACTGGCCAAGGCGCCCTCAGCAACCAGGGCGCCCTCAGCGCCGCCCATTGTCGCCCTCAGCCACCAGGGCGCCCTCAGCGCCCAGGGCGCCCTCAGCGCCCAGGGCGCCCTCAGCAGTCAAGGCGCCCCGTGCCCAAGCCAGCGAACCCGATTACATCTATCCAGCCGAGAAGCCCGCGTTGAAGAAGTCAAGCAGGGCTCCCCCTGCGTCCAGGGCGCCCCCAGTGTCAAAACTCATCCCTATTCGAGTGGGATAGAGCTTGACCGAGCGAAGCTCGGATCGCTTGACATGTGGTGGGCGCCCTCGACGTCCAGGGTGCCCCTAGGTGCTATAAATAGCACCCCTCGACCCCAAGCTTGGATAACAACTTCCAATCAACGTTTCAACGCTCTTTGCTCTCGCGCTACGCCTCGGAATCCTTCCAACTCGAGTCGACGATGTCCCGCTGCTCCGAAAAAGTCAATCTTCCCCGGACGTCGATAAAAAGAGCTATTTAAAGTTTACTGTACTTAATTCTGCAATATTATTGTGTAAACTATTTTTCGTCATATATAGAATTGCCCAAAGTAAACGGTCAACGACCGTGGGCCTTGGAGTAGGAGTCGACACAGGCTCCGAACCAAGTAAAATCGACTGTGTCTCTGTGATTGTGTTTCATTTTTATTTCCGCTGCGTACTTGCTCTAAATTTTCCGAAGAAAAATGTTTACCGATATTCACCCCCCCCCCCTCTATCGGTTTTCTCGATCCAACAGTCAAGACAATCCTCAAGTACTTAAGAAACACTAAGGATGTGTTCCTGATATATGGAGAAGGTGATATGGTAATACGTGGGTATACAGATGCCAGTTTCCAGACATATAAGGATGACTCCAAATCTCAGTCCGAATACGTATTTATTTTGAATGGAGGCGCAATAAGTTGGAAGAGTTCCAAGCAAGACACCGTAACGGATTCTACCACGGAAGAAGAATATATTGCAGCTTTGGAAGCAGCAAAGGAAGCAGTCTAGATCAAGAAGTTTGTCTCAGAACTTGGTGTAGTTCCAACCATTGATGAAGCAATACCGGTTTACTGTGACAACAATGGAGCTATTGCACAAGCAAAGGAACCAAGATCTCATCACCGATCCAAACATGTGCTTCGCCGCTATCATCTGATCAGAGAGATTATAAGTAGGAATGATATACAAATTGAGAAAATTCCCACTGAAAGGACTTTAGCGGATCCTTTAACTAAGGCCTTGCCTCAAAGCAAGTTTGAGGGTCATGTTAGAGCCTGTAGTATTGGGTACCGTAGTGATTGGCATTAGGACAAGTGGGAGTTTTTTAGTGATATGAGAGAAGTGACCTAAGGCAATCACCTTATGATTGTAATCATTTATTTTAATAAATGAATATTCACTATTTGAGTATACATGTTTGTGTATTTGATTGAGATTTTAAACTCATTTACTGAATGCCCGCAATACAATTCACAGCATGAGAGAATTTGTGATGAATTCACAACTAGTGATTATCTCTACATATGCAATTGTGAAGTAATGAAATTGTCCCTAGTTGATGAATTGATAAATACGGGTACTATCAATTCTGTTGAGACTAGCATGGGTTATTCTCTAATCAGCTGATTCTCACTGGCTGGTGACATTGAGATGTCTGTGTTAGTAATATGAGAGAAGTGTCCTAAGGCAATCGCCTTATGATTGTAATCATTTACTTTAATAAATGAATATTCACTATTTGAGTGTACATGTTTGTGTATTTGATTGAGATCTTAAACTCATTTACTGAATGTCCTCAATACAATTCACTGCATGAGAGAATTTGTGATGAATTCACAACTAGTGATTATCTCTACATGTGCAATTGTGAAGTATTGAAATTGTCCCTAGTCGATGATTTGATAAATACGGACACTATCAATTCTGTTGAGACTAGCATAGGTTATTCTCTAATCAGCTGATTCTCACTGGCTGGTGACATTGGGATGTCCGGAGATAAAAATGAATGCTAGTTAAGGGAACTAGTTCATTGGAGTGATTGGCTGTAAAACTTCATATGGTAATCTACTGTAACGACCCGGAAAATCCTCTCAATATTTTATTTAAAATATTGATCATGTCTAAATAGTTGGGGAAGAAACCTAGAAATACTAGTACGAGCCTTAGCCTAATTTCCCATTATGGGGAGTTTTAGGGAATTTTCGAAATTAAGGAGAAATGAAATAAAAAGAAAAATAAAAATAAAGTGCATGCACCAAGGATTGAACCTTGGAACTAGTCTACAACCATGCATGCACTAACCAATTCACCTAGCAAGGGAGTGCTATGAGGGAATGAAGTAGATTTTAGTTAAGATTTGGGAAAGAATGAAGAGTCATCAAGGGAAGAGACACCATGACTCTTCACTTACCCTCCTTAATGTGGCATAAAAGCATAAGAGAAGGAGTTACATTTCTCCTCTCTTCTTCCAACAAGTCACTTGCTCTCCTCTTCTTCTTCCTCCCCTCCTAGCCAAAACCCCCAAGCCCCCTTCTCCCTAGGGAAAAGTTCACATAAGCCTCCACTTTGAAGATCTAAGGCCCTCTACAAGAATACAAGGGCTAAGGAGAAGTTTAGAGACAAGGGGGTTCTCTTGTTATTTTCTATTCGAAGTTTGTAAGCAAGATCAAGGAAGATAAGACCCCCTCACCTGTGGTATGATAGCTTTCAAAGTTATTTGTCATGATCTAAGTCTTATTGGCATGATATGTTGGAAAAATCCATGAATAGGGCTCATGAAGGTTTCGGCCAAGGCATGCTTTGGGCTAGAAATCATGTTAAAGACTTCCTTTATATTTTTCATATGTTTAACCATGTTAGGTGAAGTATAAAAGTATGATTTTTGGAAGTTTTATAGCACCCCAACAACCCCCTTGGGTTTCGGCCACATCAAGGTAAAGGGGTTAGGGTAAACTCTAACCTTTCCAAGCATGACTAGTGTGTTTCCTATGATGTCTTATGGGTAATAATGGTGGTTGGTATGAATTTTCCTATGGGCTTGTTACCCTTCTAGGGTTTCGGCCAATTCATGGATTAGGCTTAGGACTTGGGTTAAGTCCAATCAAGGGTCCAAATGGTTTTCCATGACATGATATGTAAGGTATGGGATGTTAAGCATGACCTAGGCACATTTTCTATGGACCCATGCCCCCTTAGGGTTTCGGCCAAGATCCAAACCTAGGGTTTGGTTTGGGTTAGGGTCTCAAGAATGTATGTTTATAAATTACCATGATGCTAGTACCTAGTTAAGCATGATGTAAAGATCTTATGCTACTAGAATCTTAGTTTATGTGTTATATAGTATGACCTTGTGTGATAGATTTTATGTTATACTTTACTTATGAATATCTAGATCATATACCATGGATATATGTAATTGATATAGGGGTATGTTATGATAAATAGAATGATGCATGTATGTTGATAAATGCTTAGAATATATGTACGGCTTTATGAAGGTATATACATGTTTTATGAGGAATGCCATGAACCCTAGTAGTATGTGCCATGTTATATGTAGCTTACCATTCATGCTATGTGATGACTACTAAGATTGTGTTTGCTAAATGAAGGGTATCATGTATAAAGTATGTGTTTACTTATGTATCATGATCATCAAGCTTTATGAACCAAGGTAATGTTTATGACTAGAAACATGATTATGCATGTACGCTCTATTTACGAACAAAGAATGATAAGTATGAATGAAGGTGATGGTTATGCCTTAAGTATGAATGATAAGTATGAATGATAAGTATGAATGACGAAGGCATAACGATGTTATGAAATAAGTATGAATGATGAAGCATGCATGATATTTTATTTTTATGAATGGGCTTGTACCGGACCGAAGTAAGGGTCCAAGGGATGGGCACCTTTAGAATGCCCCGGTTCTGGACTACCGACTATGCTGTCCATGGTTCTGGCACTACCAAAGCTATGCAATCGGGATGGGCACCTTAAGAACGCCCCAGTTTTTGGAACTACCAACTATGCTGTTCCTACCCTAGTAGGTCGGGGCTCGCTACCTCGTATTTACTTAGGGATGCGCGCTTATGATGTATGTATGTGGTACAAGCCGGGGACCCCAATGATGTTATGTTATGTTAAACATTTAAAAGTATGATTTTAAAAACTAAGCATCCTTATGTAGTAAGTGCATTTGACTCATGCATTCATTCATGTCATGCATCGCGCCAGGGTAAGTATATTTTATGCCATGCTATATTCTATGCTCATGTATGTTAAGAATTATGCCATGCAATATTTTACGATCATGTATGTTAAAAATTATGCCATGCAATGTTTTACGATCATGTATGTTAAGAAATATGTCATGCAATGTTTTATGATCATGTATGTTAAGAATTATGTCATGCTATGTTTTATGATCGTGTATGTTAAGAATTATGCCATGCTATCTTTTATGATCGTGTATGTTAAGAATTATGCCATGCTATGTTTTATGATCATGTATGTTAAGAATGATACCATGCTAAGTAAGTTTTAGGCTTATGGTTATGTTAAGAATCATGCTATATTAGTTGTTCATACGTTCATGATTTACGCCAAGATTATGTCTATGTTTCATGTTCAGGATTATGTTATGTCAGATACTTGATATGTTTATGTTAAGTGACGTATGGTTTTTGTGAGTAGGAAAGGGTCTTACTAAGCCTGTGTGCTTATAGTCATATTTTCCTCGTACCGCAGATCAAGCAAGAGGTTACTAAGAGAAGCAGCAGGAGAGGCAAAAGCAAGTGTGTGTGTGGCGGTGACTTGGCAAAGAATCCTTTTAGTTACACATGTTGCATGTCTTGGGTTTTGGGAAATGCCTCTTTAGACTCTATGCTATGTTCATAATGGTCATGCCTAATGAATGACTTAAGACTCATGATGCTATGTTACGGATAGGTACTTGCTACTTATGGTAATGATGAATAAGTTACGGAATGGTTAGGTTATGATCCCATGCATGTCGTTAATATGCTAAGTCCAATGACAAGTTATGCATGTATCGATGTTTCATGTTTTAGTTTTATGGTTGAAAGCTTGTGTAGAAAAAAAAGTTATTCCACTGCATTAAGATGTTCTATATGTACATGTATGTCTAGCGTAACGACGCCTTTCTCGCCACACCACAAGGTGAGGGAAAAAGGTAGGCGTTACATCTAGATATAGATATGTCAATGAAGTTCTTACTGCAGCTTAAGTGCGATGATCCTTTGACTTGCGGTGTTCAAGTCATCTTGGTCATGAAGACTTATACTTTGACATCTTAAGCAAGCATCTCCAAGGAGGAGTGGACCCAGGATGATTGGGTATAAGCCGAAGTGCCCGAAGATGTTTGAACAGCCTACAAAGGATTCACCACTCCTTGCGAGGAGATGTATACCCAAGGCCTATCGTCGGATTATTACTCGAAGCCTCTGGCCAGAGCATCACATGATCAGAGTATGAATATCTCAGATACATGAGAGTAATTAGAATCCGTTAGACGAGAAAGACATTGCTTGGGCTAGGTGTGACGTAGTCAGCCTAGTGGGGACTGACACACATAGACCATGTCCTGAACCAAGTGGGTATAAGATGGTGAACGGAATGAGGTACGATTCATTAGAGCTGCTGAAGGGTTTTAGAACTATTTCTGAGGTCAACCGTTGATCTTTCGATTAATTGGGGATCATGATGTACTACTAGGTGCCACTCATGATCGTTCTATAATTGGTTGATTATAGACGGCCAACATAAATCGAAAGCTTATATAGTCACACGCACTACGAATGATCCAAAGGATTTAAAACGAGTTGAAAATTGGATTTTCCAATCAAGAGAGATTAGTCGAATCTGAATTTTTCAGAGATGCATCGGAAGCATAAAATGGCTAAGTCTTTTGAAGACTTATTGGACGAATTAAATGAGTTTAATTCGTATGGTTTTAGCTTGGGTTTGGCCGGCCAAAGAGGGTCCCCACCCTCTTTGTTTGGCTGGCCACAACAAAAGGGGAAAACCGAATTTTTGGTTCAAATTATAAAATAAACCGAGCATTGTTTGTTTTATAAAATTATGGATAAAGAAATTTATATAAAGAAATTTATATAAAGAGATTTATTTTCATGGAAATTAAAATGAACCATGGATTGGTTTATTTTATTTTATAAATCAATAATAGATTGATTTACCATGATAAAGAAATTTATATAAAGAAATTTCTTTCTATAAGAAAAGGGAGACATGGTTGTTTTTATCATAAATTAAATTATGATAAAAACTTGGCATGATGGAATAATTCATAGAAAAATTTATATGATAAATTTCTTATGAAAATTTATTCCATAAAAAGGAGACTTGGCGATTGAGAGGCTACTATATAAAGGAACCAAGGCTAGGCTTGGAGATTAATCTAAGAGATCTAGAAATAAGCCCTCTCTCTCTCTCCTTCTCTCCCTCTCCCTCCTCTAGTGCCGCCGGCCCTAAAAGGAGGACCCCTTTGTTGCCGTGAGCTTCATCCACCAAGCAGTTGTCGAAGAAGAAGAAGAAGCGGACGCAACTCCTTCCTTCCTCCCGGAATCTTGATTCCATTCTTCATTTGGTGGTTAGTCTTCCCATCTCTCTCTTGGTATTCTTGTCGTGCCTTTGGAGAATCTAGTAGTTCTTGTCGGCACAAAACTCGTGGCTTTGCGAAGCCATCCCGAAGAAAACTCGGCGTGGACGCGAATAGAGGCGGAGCTTCCAAGGGACGCTTACGGTTGGCTCTCGTCCCTTTCTTCGAGTTACGCGAGGTAACAAGTAAATTAGTTTACATTTCTGCAAAATTTTAAATATATGATCATGTCTACACAACATAAGGTTGCATGCTTAGATGTGTGGTTAAATAATTTAAGAAATTATTTATGCTAAATCTTTCGCTGGACGTAATTAATTTTAAAATTACGAACCCGCATCCATGTCAACATGCACCCGGTCCCAACAGTGATATCAGAGCCGGTTAATGTTCGACATAATCATATAATTGTTTTGCGAAAAATTTTGTCATGATCTTAATTTTGGAAAATTTTCCAATTATGGAAACTTTTCAATTATGATAAATTTTATATTTAGGAATTTAATAGTTTGGAAATCCTCATGAAATTTCGCAAACTTTTGAAATATCCTAGTTTCTCAAATTTTATGATAATTGTGAAAACTTCCCATTTTTGGAAATTTCCAATTTTCTATTTTGGAAATTTTCCAATTTTGAAAATATGTAAGTTTTCTTTGTACCAGAAACTTACAAATATTCTGAAAGCCTTTTTTTGGAAACTTTCCTTTTATGGAAAGCTTACAATTTTGGGCACATTCTTTCAAGAAAGTCTAGACAAATTTATGAAACATTAATTGACAATTAAATTCGAATTGGGTTTTAAATTATTAACAAAATTCTTTACTTTGGGGAGTGCCTCGGGGAGCCACGCAAATTAAAGTTAGTTGTTGTAATTTAATTTCCTATTTTGAATAAGACTTGTCAAGTTTAATTTGGCTACGCCTCGGGGAGCGGGCCAAATTAGATTTACGACAAATTTCTTTTCTTTGGGTATCTGAACCTCGGGGAGCCACCCAAAGAAAATAATTTGTTGTAATTAATTAGTCCATAAATAAAATATGTGATCAAATCTTGGAAATTTTTGAGGTGATTCTCAAACGATAATTTCCTTATTTGATTTCTTAGATATTATTGTCTCCAAAATTAATTAGGAAAATTGTTTCCTATAGAGTTTATTTCCTTAAATAAGATTTTCATGAAAATAATATGTTGTTGAATTAAGGGAATCTGTCTCTTAATTTAATAAGATTTGATTTAGAAAAATCAAAGTCTTAAACATATTATTTCCGAAATTGATTATGACAATTTAGGAAATTGTTTCCCAAAACAATTCCTTAAATAAAGTATGAAATTAGAATTAGGAAATTCGGTTCCTAATTCAATTAATAAGACTTGATAAATTAAGTCACATATATACTTTATTAAGGAAATCGTTAGTACATGACATAATTATATGTCATGAATGTGCTTAGAAAGAAAAGGATGAGACCTAAAACCCCTTACAAAAATATTAAGGCCAATACCTTCCATTAATAAGGTTAGAACCGGAGTTTTGTTTCTCGTTTGGGTTGATGGACACATCCATGCTCGGCTTGAACCTCAACATGTTCAAACCATGGAATTAGTTTATGATTAATATAATTGGAGTCAGAGGTCAATCTTTAGTTTTGGTTGTTGGACATATCCAAGCCAGACTAAATGGTTGAATGAGCTCCAACCATATTAAAACTATATTTTGATTATGTAGGGATTTTCGGGCCGCGAAAACTGCTTTTTCGCATCGCGGAAACCCCGAAAGTCCCAATAGAAAGGATCCGAGCGAAGGAAACCATTTCAAAAAATTTACGAGTGCTCGTTTACATGCTTCAAAACCGATCTACAACCTAGACCTATTAGAGAAGGGAAAAACTACCTTCGATGCGTGCTCCGCAATTCCCGCTCGCTCCTCGGTTGGTGTCGGATCTCAAGGATGCAAAGTTGCAACCCTCTAGAAGTATCCACACAAGCAAGAGAGTGGAGAGGAGAGCCCAAAAGTGTGCTAGCACTTGCTTGGGGTCTCGGCCACAAGAGAGGAGAGGGAGAGCAAAAACCAAAAACTGAGTTGGGAGAAAAATCAATCACCCACAAAAAACCTCATCTTGAGTGTATAAGTGGCAGGCCACTTAATGGCCATTATTGGCCATTAAGTGGTCGGCCACCATCTTAGGTAACCCCTCATTTGAATTCAAAATTCAAATGGGGAGGTTACTTAGCCTTGATGATGTGCCAAGTCATCACTTGGTCAAGTCAAGGTGATGTGGCTTGAGTCAAGTCAAACTTGCCTTTTATGGACTTTCCATATTTAGCCAAAGTCAAACTTTGACTTCATTATTCTCCCATGATTAGATCATCCAAACTTGGATCAAACTCGAGTGCAACTCAGTTGTCTGATTTGAGTCAAGTCAAACTTGCCTTTTATGACTTTCCATATTTAGCCAAGTCACTTTGACTTCATATTCTCCCATGATTAGATTCATCCAACACTTGGATCAAACTCGAGTCCAACTCAAGTTGTCTATTTTGAGTCAAGTCAAACTTGCCTTTTATGGACTTTCCATATTTAGCCAAAGTCAAACTTTGACTTCATTATTCTCCCATGATTAGATTCATCCAACACTTGGATCAAACTCGAGTCCAACTCAAGTTGTCTAATTTGAGTCAAGTCAAACTTGCCTTTTATGGACTTTCCATATTTAGCCAAAGTCAAACTTTGACTTCATTACTCTCGGTCCATCATATGGACTTATTCTCCATCTATTGCTCTATGTGTGTGACCCTATAGGTTCTTGTAACGTTGGCAATGCCCTTAAACCTATTTAAGGACATAAGCAATGAGAGGTATCTAGCAACACATCATTGCTACCCAAGTTACAAGAATGTCGAGATCCAACATCACCATTGTGACTAATAATTGTGACCATCACAATATGTGACAACGTCCTTCTATCCTCGATATCTAGATTGATCTTTCATGTGGCATAGACCGTGTCATCCTCAAATCAATCAATGTGTCTTGAACTCCAAGTAGACTCACTATAATCAAATAAGCTCAATATCTCATATTGTCTTATTTGGGCATGACCATACACTTAGTGATCTCACTCTATCAAGACTATGATATCTCTCCCGTCATATAGGAGGGATAGTGTAACGCCCCAAAATTCCCATTTTTAGTTCTTAAAGTTCTTAGAATTATTTAAAAATGGTTTAGAAATATTCTAGATATTTTTAGGGATTTTTAGAATATTTTTATGGAATTTTCCGAGTCCGTTTAGTATATTTAAAAAAGGAAAAACGTTTAAGGGCAGCAGGAGGTTCGAACCCGCGACCACCAGGAGACCAGGCGCGCGCGCGACCAGCTGGGCTGGTTCGTTTTGTTGATAGAGAATAAGCGAACCAATAGATAAGTTGTGGTTAGGTCAATCCGCCCCATAAGTATAAATAGATAAGTTAAAAGAGGAAATTGGATTTTTTTGGTTTTCTCTCTCTTCCTCACCCTAGCCGCGCGACCCTTCCCCTCTCCTCTCTTGGGCGAAACAACACCAAGGCCAAGAGGGTCGGCCAAGGCTCTCCTCCGAGAGATATTCCTATATTCGGGATCCCCGCGACGAGAGGAACGCGTAGGCGCAAGAATTCTCCGAGATCTCAAGTTTCTCCCAAACCTCCGACGCCGTTCATGGTTGTAAGTCCAAGATATCGAAGTAAGTACTGCTCACCTGCAGTAAGAGGCGGTTTTTCCGCGAGAATTTCCTTTAAAAGTTTTAAAAGAGATAGTTTCTTTAGTTTATGATTTTTGGCATGTGATATTAGTTCATTATATGTTTGTATAAGTTGATTAAGCACCCTATATGAGATTAGGGCTAAGAAAAGTTATGAGAAAAGAAAAGAGAAGATAAAGATAAGAAAAGAAAATGCCAAGGCCTTAAGAAATCTCCAAAAGTCAAGACTTAGGGATTTTAGCACGCAAGGTGCTCGAGAAAATGCCAAGGCATTTACAGATAAGAAAGAAAAGAAAGAAAAGCTATTTTATTTTCTAAGGCCAGTACCCGGCGTCCAAGGGCGTCGTTAAAGAAATCCAGGTGTCCAATTCCAAGGTCTTGGCCCTGGTAGACCAAGGTCTGCTCTATTAGGATTGGTGGCTCGCTACCCCAACCTTTTAGGGAACGCGCATGAGATGGTACTTACGTCTTCAGTGGATCCAAGTGATTATTATTTTCAAGTATATGCTTTAGCAAAGTTTCGAAAGTTTAAGAAAGTTTTCAAAAGTTAAAGAATAGCTAAAGTTTCAAGTTGAGCCAAGAAAAGTAAATTGAGATTTATTAACGCTTGAGTATGCATGTTTTGAGTTATACATGTTTAGATCAGTTTTCTTTCAAGCATATAAGTATCTCATGTGATTTTCATATTGTTCAAGAAGCATGTTTGCACATTTCGAGATTTTGTGAGCTAGATAGTACTTACTAAGCTTTTTTGCTTACTAGTTGCATTTTCCTCTTACTGCAGATAAAGGTAAAGGCAAGCAATTCTGAAGGAAGGCGACGAGGCGGTGCTGAGCAAAGTGTGTGTCGTGGCTGATTTTGGAGAGATCCTTAAGACGAGACAATTTAGTTATTTGAATTACAATGTTTTAGTTTATTCAAATCCCAAGTTATTGCTTTATGGAGTTTAGCGAACTTTTAAGCTTTGGATAGTTTTACATGATCAATTTCGTAGAATAAAGATTCCATGCCATTTCATTTAGCATACATATCCTTATGATTGCATTGGATGAGTAGAAGTGTGAGTAGTTTGAGATATTGATACTTTATTGGAGTTATTAATGCATGTGCCAAAGATAGGACTAGTTTCCCCTTTAAATCAAGTTTTATTGCTCAATTATGCTTAGAAAAGCCGCTTTCTCATTTCATGATGTTTTAGCAATGTTATAGAATCTTGCATGATGAGTTTCTAAAGTTTAAATAGTTTTTCATAACTTGCTAAATCTCGCAAAAGTCCTAATTTCGAGTTTATGAATTCGTTTTGATTGGATAAATTGTTTAGAAAATTAGTATAGAGTATAGAAATGGTGTCATGACTTTGTATGGCTCGAAACTATATGTTTGGTGGACTTTTGAAACAAGTTTCGAAACCTGAATTTTCAGATTTCAGGCTTATCAGTCGACTGGTACAGTACCAGTCGACTGATACCCGTAAGCTGAGTTGGGCGAGGCAAGTTTCAATGGGTATTTTCTTACGAGTTTTTGAGAAAGAAAGTGTGACATGGTATCATGCATGACTATTAGAGTTAGTATATCATAGATAGATTTAAATTGAGAAGAAAAAAAAAGATTTCCGCATTCTTAGTCGTGCATTAGAGTCAAGAAGTAGATAAAGGTAACGATCCGTCTAAGGCAGAGAAGGCGGGTCGCTACAGGTGGTATCAGAGCAGTTCCCATTCTCCAGCATCACACACACATCAGCATCAACCTTGCCGTCTTCAAGTAAGAAAGCTTTAAGTTTCAGTTTTTCTATTGCTCCTTTACTTAATTACAGTATAGAGAAATGCTTAAGTACTTACTCATATGTGCATAGAACAAGGAAGCATGTTTAATACCTTAGTACCATGGAATCATGTTTAATCCCTAGAATGGATATTAGAGAAATGCTTAAGTACTTACTTGATTTACCCAAAAGTAAGTTTTGGGATTATGGCACGCATGGTGCTTGATAAAAGTTTTGAGCAAGACCAAGGTCTTACTAAGCCCTAGAACGAGTTCTAGGATTAAGAAATGAGATAAGAATCAAGACCAAGGTCTTGTTATATCCTAAAGCAAGTTTGGGAACATTACCATTAAGTGTTAAGTTATACATTTGAGGACGTCCTAGAAAGGCCCAAAACGAGGAGCAAGCTCCTAGAAGGCAAGAAGCGTACCTCATTCAGTAGGAGAAACTGAAGCCAGGGAACTTCCCAGGCACAAGCAAACCATGGGATGCTTAAGCATGGCTCAAAACGTTGGAAAGAATAGTAGGGCTACTGGACTGGCATGAGGAAGAGAAGATAAAGTGTGCATCTTTCTGCCTTACGGGAGATGCTAGAATATAGTGGAAGAGACTCAAGGCCAAGAGAAATGTCAGCCAGATGACATGGGCCGACTTTGAGACTGAGTTCTTCGAAGAATACTCTCACATGCAAGTAACCAACAAGCATTATGATGAATTCACGGAGTTCAGACAAGGAGAACTATCCGTGGATGAAGCAGTGAAGATGTTTAAGCGGTTAGCTCATCTGTGCCCAGAGCTAGTTAGCACAGAAAAAGAGATAGTTAGGCTAATGCTCAAGATGTTAAGGCCTGAGATAGCGTTGAAGGGGGCTAGCGGTGTTAAGAGGCTGCAAACCTCCGAGGAACTAA
>JAGFNQ010004747.1:0-58564 GCA_024364735.1 Boesenbergia rotunda | reverse complement strand
GAGAAGCTCTATGCAAAATTCTCAAAGTGTGAGTTTTGGCTAGATCAGGTGACCTTCCTAGGTCACATTGTATCCAAAGAAGGCATTCAAGTTGATCCAGCCAAGATAGAAGCAGTCAGCAACTGGTGTAGACCCAAGAATGCCAGTGAAATCAGAAGCTTCTTAGGCCTGGCAGGATATTACAGAAAATTTGTGGAGGACTTTTCCAGAATAGCCTCTCCACTCACAGCCTGACCAGAAAGAACAAGAAGTTTGAATGGTCAGATAAATGCGAGCACAGTTTTCTAGAGCTGAAGAAGAGACTAGTGCTCCCATCCTGACTGTTCCAGAGAGTGACAAGGCCTTTGACATCTACAGTGATGCATCCAAGATGGGCCTTGGAGCTGTCCTCATGCAAGACGGTAAAGTAATAGCATATGCCTCCAGACAGCTCAAGGACTATGAGAAGAATTACCCTACACGACCTTGAGCTAGCAGCTGTGGTTTTGCACTGAAGCTCTGGAGACACTACCTGTATGGAGTGCAGTGCAGAATCTTCACAGACCATCAGAGTTTGAAGTACTTCTTCACTCAGAAGGATCTGAATATGAGGCAACGCAGGTGGCTAGAGTTGGTCAAAGATTATGACTGTGAAATCCTCTACCACCCAGGTAAAGCTAATAAAGTGGCAGATGCACTGAGCAGAAAATCCTGTGCAGCAATGATGTCCCTATCATCACTATCTCTACCACTTCAGAAAGAAATAAAAGATTTTGGAGTCGAGGTTATGGTTGGGCAATTTTCTGCATTGACCCTAGAGTCAACCCTGCTTATAGATATACAAGAAAAGCAAGATAAGACCCAGAGATCAGAAGATCAAGCAGGGGATCCAAGAGGCAGAAAATTCAGAGTTTCGAGTATCAGAAGTGGCACCCTCTATCTTGGAGACCGCCTTTGCGTCCCCAATGATGAGGAACTAAGAAGGAATATTTTAGAAGAAGCCACAGTACCCCGTACTCTATGCATCCTGGTTCTACCAAGATGTACCAAGATGTAAAGCAAAGATTCTGGTGGTCTGGACTCAAGCGAGACGTGACCAGATATATCAGTACCTGCTTGACCTGCCAGAGAGTCAAAGCAGAGCACCAGAGACCAGGAGGAGTTCTGCAGCCCTTCCCATCCCAGAGTGGAAGTGGGAAGAGATATCCATGGATTTTATCACAGGTCTCCCAAGGACCACCCATGGACACGATGCAATATGGGTGATAGTGGATAGATTGACCAAGTCTGCCCACTTCCTAGCCATCAAGTTATCGCATTCGGTAGAGCAGTTAGCACAGCTGTACGTGAAAGAAGTAATCAGGCTTCACGGAGTTTCGAAGTCGATCGTTTCTGACAGAGATGGGCGGTTCATCTCCCATTTTTGGAGGTGTGTTCAGGACGCCCTAGGCACCAGACTTCAGTTCAGCACAGCTTTCCATCCCCAGACAGATGGACAAACAGAGAGAGTAAATCAGATTTTAGAAGACATGCTAAGGGCTTGTGCGTTGGACTTTAAAGGTAGTTGGTGCAAATTTCTGTGCTTAGCTGAATTTGCCTACAACAATAGCTATCAGGCCACTATCAAAATGGCACCTTATGAAGCATTATATGGTAGGAAATGCAGATCACCCTATGTTGGCAAGAAGCTGGTGAGAAGAAAGAGATGAGGTTGGGACTAGGCAGCCAGACTGAGCTTATAGATGAGACCACTCAGGCTATCCAAACGATCCGCCAGAGGATTTAGACTGCCCAGAGTAGACAGAAAAGTTATGCTGACACACGTCGTAGGCCACTTGAATTCCAAGTTGGAGATTCAGTATTTCTCAAGGTCGCTCCTATGAAGGGAGTGATGAGATTCGGCAAAAAGGGCAAGCTAAGTCCTCGCTAAATAGGACCCTACAAGATTATAAAGAGAGTTGGGAAGGTAGCCTATGAGCTGGACTTACCAGAGGATATGTCAGCTATCCACAGTACCTTTCATGTCTCTATGCTAAAGAAGTGTATTCACGACCCTAGCCAAGTGATTCAGCCTCAGTCAGTACAGATCCAAGAAGATCTTAGTTATGAGAGCAGACCGACACAGATAGTGGACAAAGCAGTTAAAAGATTAAGAAACAAATAAGTGCCACTCGTGAAGGTCATCTGGCAGAATCAAAAGCATGAAGAGGCTACTTGGGAACGTGAGGACAGCATGAGAGAGAGATATCCAGAATTATTCTAAGTTCGAGGATGAACTTTTCATAAGGTATGGGGGATTGTAACGCCCCAAAATTTCCACTTTAAGTCCTTAAAGTCCTTGAAATTAGTTAGAAATATTTTAGAAATATTCTAGATATTTTTAGGAATTTTTAGAATATTTTTAGGGAATTTTCTGAGTCCGTTTAGTATTTTATTAAAAGAAATAGCCCGAAAATTCTCGAAACTAATTTTAAAAATATCTTAGAATTTATTCCAAATTTATGGATATTTTTATAGAATTTTTCCGTAAACGAAAGTGGCAAAAAGAGGTTTAAACAGAAATCGCGTAGGTGGGAATCGAACTCTTCACCTACGCGCAGAGAGACAATGGGCAGACCAGCTGCGCTGGTTGATTTTGTTTAAATAAATTGAGCGGAACAATAGATAAGGTATAGTTAGGTAAATTCACCCCATAAGTATAAATAGATAATTAAAGAGAGAAATTTTATTTTCTCTCAAAACCCTCTCTTCCTCGCCCAAGACACACGCACGCCGCCCCCTTTTCTCCTCCTCTCTTGGGCGACACCACACCAAGCCCTAGAGGGCCGGCCAAGACTCTTCTCCGAGAGATAATCCTATATTCGGGATCCCCGCGACGAGAGGAACGCGTAGGCGCGAAGAATTCTCCGAGATCTCAAGTTTCTCCCGAGCCCTAGACGTCAATGTTGGTTGTAAGTCCAAGATATCAATGTAAGTACTGCTCACCTGCAGTAAGAGGCGGTTTTTCCGCAAGAATTTCCCTTAAAAGTTTTTAAAAGAGATATTTCCTTTTTGTTTAAGTTTTTGCATGTGATCTTAGTTCATTATATGCTTGTATAAGTTTGATAAAGCACCCTATGTGAGATTAGGGGCTAAGAAAGTTATGAGAAAAGAAAAGAGAAGATAAAGATAAGAAAAGAAAAGGCCAAGGCCTTAAGAAATCCCCAAAAGTCAAGACTTAGGAATTTTAGTACGCAAGGTGCTCGAGAAAATGCCAAGGCATTTACAGATAAGAAAGAAAAGAAAGAAAAGCTATTTTATTTTCTAAGGCCAGTACCCAGCGTCCAAGGGCGTCGTTAAAGAAATCCAGGTGTCCAATTCCAAGGTCTTGGCCCTGGTAGACCAAGGTCTGCTCTATTAGGATTGGTGGCTCACTACCCCAACCTTTTAGGGAACGCGCATGAGATGGTACTTACGTCTTCAGTGGATCCAAGTGATTATTATTTTCAAGTATATGCTTTAGCAAAGTTTCTAAAGTTTAAGAAAGTTTTCAAAAAGTTAAAGAATAGCTAAAGTTTCAAGTTGAGCCAAGAAAAGTAAATTGAGATTTATTAATGCTTGAGTATGCATGTTTTGAGTTATACATGTTCTTAGTTTTCTTTCAAGCATATAAGTATCTCATATGATTTTCATATTATTCAAGGAGCATGTTTGCACATTTTGAGATTTTGTGAGCTAGATAGTACTTACTAAGCTTTTTGCTTACTAGTTGCATTTCCTCTTACTGCAGATAAAGGTAAAGGCAAGCAATTCTGAAGGAAGGCGACGAGGCGGTGCTGAGTAAAGTGTGTGTGGTGGCTGATTTTGGAGAGATCCTTGAGACGAGACAATTTAGTTATTTGAATTACAATGTTTTAGTTTATTCAAATTTCAAGTTCTTGCTTTATGGAGTTTAGCGAACATTTAAGCTTTGGATAGTTTTACATGCTCAATTTCTTAGAGTAAAGATTCCATGTCATTTCATTTAGCATACATATCCTTATGATTGCATTGGATGAGTAGAAGTGTGAGTAGTTTGAAATATTGATACTTTGTTAGAGAAATAGATGCATGTGCCAAGATAGTATTAATTTCCCTTTGAATCAAGTTTTTATTGCTTAAGTATTTAGAAAAGTTGCTTTCTCATTTGATAATGCCTTAGGGATGTTTCAGAATTTTGTGTGATGAGTTTCAATGGTTAGAAGTTAAGTTTGGTACAAATTCTAGCTTAAAGTCTATGTAGATTTTTCATAACTTGCTAAATTCCGCAAAAGTCCTAATTTCAAGTTTATGGATTCGTTTTGGTTGGCTAAATTGTTTAGAAAACTGGTATAGAGTATTGAAATGGTGTCATGATTTCATATGGCTCGAAAGTATAGGTTTGGTGGAGTTTTGAAACAAGGCTTCGAATCTGGAAAACAGGTTTCAGACTTATCAGTCGACTGGTACAGTATCAGTCGACTGATACCCGTAAGCTGTGTTGGGCGAGGCAAGTTTCAATAAGTATTTTTTTTACGAGTTTTGAGAAAGAAAGTGTGACATGGTATCATGCATGACTATTTAAGTTAGAATATCATTCTTAGATAGAAAAAAAAGGATTTCCGCATTTTTAGTCGTGCATTAGAGTCGAGAAGTAGACAAAAGTAATGATCCGTCTAAGGCAGGAGAAGGCGGGTCGCTACATCAAGTGTCCCATTTTCTTGAGCTCTTTCTTCCTTGGACACTTGGTGTAGTAGTGCCCTAGCTCACTACATGTGAAGCATCGAATCCTCCTCTTCTTCTCTTGGGATTCTCCATTCCTACACCTCATGTTAGCATCAAATTGAATTGAGATGAGTTTAGAGTGTACCTCCTTTTTACCTTTTCGGCACTTGTCCTTGTAGTGCCCCTTTTCGTTGCAACCAAAGCATGTGATATGCTCTTTCGATTTAGATTTGGTGGAGGTAGAGGCTAGGTTGACTTCTTCTTCAACCTTGGATGAGGTAGATGCTTCCTCTTGTTCCGGCATGGAAGTGGGTCTCTCCTCCCCCTCAATCCTTGAGGTGGCGACCTCTTCCTCTTCTTCTCTTGAGGAGGTGGATGATCTCTCACTTAATTCCTCCTCCTCACTTGAAGAAGTTGGCACTTCCTTTTCTTCTTCTTCTTCTTGACCCATTTGACTTTTCTCCTTGGGCTCTTGAATTTGTGTAGGATTTTCATGATATTCTTTCACTTTATTCCATAATTCATGTGCATCTTTGTATTTACCTACACAACTCAAAATATTATTAGCCAAAATATTGATTAAAATACTAATTACCTTCTCATTGGCACTAGCTTTTTCTTGTTGCTCCTTAGTCCAATATCTTGGACGAAGCTTCTTCCCGTGCTTGTCCTTTGGAACTTCTAAGGGCTCTTCAAGCATCATTCTACACTCTCACTCCATTCCGAGCCAAGTTTCGATCCTTGCCCTCCAAAAGTCGAAATCTTCATGATCGTAGGGCGGTGGAGTGTAGATGTCATCCCCAAATTTATCTTCCATTGTTCTTCTTCTCTAGCGTATGCTCCCTCGGCGGTTAGTCCAATCGAGAGCGGTCCTTCACTCTGATACCAATTGTAGGATCGAATGTGGTACGCTATAGGGGGGTGAATAGCGAATCTCAGATCTTTCTTGTACCTGCGTTGTTAGTTGCACAGTGGAAACAATAATAAAGAAAACAAACAACGCTAACAAAGAGAATTTACTTGGTATCCACCTCGGCCAGTTGACTAATCCAAGAATCCGTCGGTGGATCACTCCCCGGATAACCTCCGGCTAACCCTCGTCGCTCCTTATGGGTGGAAAAACCTCGCCACAATACCTCGGACACGATCTGGGCACACAAGACTACTATCTCACTTTACCCAAGCGAGTTTTGTCAAGAAAAAACTAGCCCTAACCGAGTCCTCTTTAAATAGAACTCGGGCTGGAAAACCCGCTGGCAGTCGACTGGTCCCAGGGCAGTCGACTGCCACCACTCAGATTCGACCGTTGACATCCCAACGTTCGAATTCTGGTGACTTACCAGTCGACTGCCAAAATGGCAGTCGACTGGTCTAGATTCTAGAACCTACTGTGAGTTTTGGCAGTCGACTGGACAACCCCTAGTCGACTGCCCAGCTTACAACACTCCTACTCACTCTCTTGACCCTCCTCCACGCGTACCTTCAGGTCCACTCCTTTTGCTTGCCCCTTGAAGTCCTCTTCCACTGGCTGTCATCCCTCGAATGCGCATGCAAGTCCTCGACTTGCCTCCATGCCACCCTTCACGTGTGCCCTTTCAAGTCCACTTCCCGGCTTGCCCTTGAAGTCCTCCTCCCTCGGCTCTTGTCCCTTGCTTCAGCTGACTCTTCACCAGCAGCATTGACTATTGCCTTCGCGCCCTCTTCATCTTCGGCCCTCGTCCCTCGGATGCACACAAGCCTCCATCTTGTCTTCATGCCATCCTTCACGTACGCCTCAATGTCCGTGCCCCTCGGCTCATCATCCCTGCTATATCATGTCCCTCGGGTGCACACAATCCTCCAGCTTGTCTCCATGCAACCCTTCACCATACCGAAGCCGTCCAGCCAAGTCAATATGTGTAAACCTGTACAACCTGCACACTCACATTCACATATTAGTACACAAGAGAAAGCCTAACTTAAACCCTTTGCCCAAACATCAAAACACATGATCACTCTGGATCATAGATTGCCTCAACAGTGCGTAGGACAGTGAGATATTGGAGTAAACCACACTTTGATCAGGTTGGGTTAATCCGGATACGACTTGGTGTCTTGTCTAGTTAGCATCATTTGTATTGATGATTTATGTTATGATTTATGGATGCAGGACACTGAGTGATTTGCGTTGGACTTCTTGGACGGAGGTTCTCATTTGATACGGACTCCTATTTTGAGGCGGGTACCCCTGACTTATCTTTTTAGATATTGTCTTACTATTGTGCATAGTTTGTTATAGATAATAGTAGATTTATATGCTATACCTGCCTTTGTATATCATGATCCGATATCTATTGCTTACTCTTTTTAGATGACTCTTCTTTAGTTCCATACAGTCTCGTTATCTATCTTGAGTGCTTATGTGCATAAATACAGTAGTAGGTCACTTTGTATCTGCAGTTGGAATGATTTATAGATATACCCTACATAGATACCTAGGGTAGGACTGTTAGATCTGGATACAAGTGTTAGACCTATACTTTTCCTACTGATGAGTGGATAGGGACCTAGTTAGTGAGGAGGGTGTTGTTAGCATACACTACGCTCAAGTTGCATACTAAGCATTGGGCTCTATACAATTGCATACTGGCAATCATCGGCTCCCTAGGGTCTGAGCTTGTCGCGTAGTCAAGATTCCTATATTGATAGAGCTATTAGCATTGTGCTATCATGATGGCGACCATCGGCTCCCCTGAGGTCTGAGCCCGTTCCTAGTCATGTTTGAGATTGCATAGCCACAGGTGTTAGGCTACATACTTGTATTGTCACAGGTGTTGGGTGTCATATTTGCATAGCCACAGGTGCTGGGCTACATACTTGCATTACCACAGGTGTTGGGTATCATATTTGCATAGCCACAGGTGTTGGGATACATACTTGTATTGCCACGAGTGTTGGGTGTCATACTTGCATTGTCACAGGGGGCATCATATTTGCATAGCCACAGGTATTGGGCTACATACTTGCATGCCACAGGTGCTGGGCATCATATTTGTATAGCCATAGGTGCTGGGCTACATACTTGCATTGCAACAGGTGCTAGACATCATATTTACTTAGCCACAGGTGTTGGGCTACATACTTACACTGCCACAGGTGCTGGGCATCATATTTGCATAGCTACAGATACTGGGCTACATACTATATACTTGCATTGCCACAAGTGTTGGGCATCATATTTGCATAGTCATAGGTGTTGTGCTACATACTTGTATAGCCACGAGTGTTGGGCGTCATACTTGCATAGCCACGAGTGTTGGGCGTCATACTTACATAGCCATGAGTGTTGGACATCATATGTTGTACGCTGGTTTCTCTATGCAACTATGAGTGGTTGGCTTGTCTATTTCCGTTCACCCGACTGCCGGTCTGGTGGTGGCTGAGGTGCGTACAGAGCAGATCGTTGCACTGTGTATAGGATGCATTGTACCTTTGTTGGTGCTTGTTGTGTTTGAGTGTTGTATATGTTTGACATGCACTTACATGTGACATACACATTTGGATTGTGTATCGTTTTTGAGGTTATATAGGGGATTAATGTGTGTGTCAATATGATTAAGTTAGGTTTTCATGTTGATTTGATATATGTGTTTAAGTCATGCAAGACTTAGAGAATCACACATGAGGAATAATAAAGTAAAGCATCCAAGGGACGAGAGCCAAGGAAGAGGACTTCAAAGGGCGATCCGAGGAAGTATACGTCAAAGGCATAACCGAAGGATGGCATAGAGGCAAGCCGAGGGCTTGTGTGTGTTGGTGCAAGTTGCATTAGTGATGTCCTCCTCTAAGTGTTTTAATATTTGACAATATACTTAAGTCAGTGATACATTAAACAAGAGAAGGGGAGTTAAGAGAGGAGTAACAAAATGGACCAAAGTCCTAGTAAATCTAGGCAATAAGTCCTGGTTCGAAGAATTGGGCACTAAGTCCTGATCATGGATTGGGCACTATGTCCTGGCAAAGGGCTGGGCACCGAAGACCTTCTCGGAAGGTGGGCACGAAGTCCTGGTTGAGGACTGGGCAAGAAGATCTGACCGAGGGTTGGGCACCGAAGACCTGGTTCAAGGAATTGGGCACGAAGACCTGGCCGAGGGTTGGGCACCGAAGTCCTGGACTTAGGACTTGGGCATGAGGTCTTGGTCCGAGAGACTGAGCAACATAGCTGAGCGATGACTAAGGATAGAAGTAGAGATGGGTCGGGGTTCGGACGTCTCAAGATCCGAGAGTGTCGGAGGCTAAGTAAAAGTCCACCCGAACGATTGGGTGGCAACCGGCTCCTGAAAGGAGTAGGTGAAAGGCGCGTTCTCGGGGGTGGGAACTTGCGTCGGTTCTACCTAGGGTTTTGTGGAAATCCGAAGTCAGAACCAAGTCCTTAAGGCTAATATTGTGTGTATATTTTCTTTGTATTTGTGTGTCTTGCAGGTACCAAGAACCGGAGACAAAGCAAGCAAAGGGCTGGAAACCAGCCAAGCCAGGCGCCCCCATCAATAGGGGCGCCCAGATCAAAGAACAGAAACCAATTTTGTGCTGGAAGCTTTGAAGCCAGGCACCCAACATGATACAGGCGCCCAGGTCAAAGAAGGAAATGGTAGTTTCGTGAAGAAAGCAGAATAGGCTTCCATTCAGGCGCCCGGGATGATACAGGGGCCCAAGTTGAAAGCTGTATTTGCTGTTTCGAGTTCGAAATAGAGATAAGCTTTCATTCAGGCACCTGGGAGGTCCGGGGTGCCCTGGTCAATGGTTTTATCAGCTGCGACGAGTTCGGCGCGGGGATAAAGTTTGACCAAGTCTATAGGGGCGCCCCCATCATCACAGGCGCCCATATAAAGCCTAAAAAAGGGGCTTCGACCCCTCTGCTTCATACACAACTTCCAAGAATGATTCTGACATTCTGACCGACGACAAAGCGCTAATGATGAGGCTCTATGACCGAGATGCTCCAGGAGGAAGTGCGCGGCACTTCGGAGGTCCAGATCAGCCGAGCTTCAAACCTTGTTCTGTTCGGTTTGCTTTTTATTATTTTGCATTTAATTTCTTTGTGCTTGTAATTATCAACTGTAAGACGGGTTTTCTCCGCTTTCCGGAAATTCCGGAAAGGAGACCAATAGTGGACTCACGCCGAGTACATAGGCCTTGGACGTACTGACCTAGGGGGGTCGGGAACCAAGTAAATAAATCTCGTGTGTCCGTTGTCTTGCTTTTATTCTTTCTGTTTTATTTTCCGCTGCTACTAACTCTGATTTTAGAATGATAGAAAGTTTAATAATTTCCGCGAAGATTTACGGTCGATATTCACCCCCCTATCGACGGCACCGGTCCTACAAGTGGTATCAGAGCCAGACCGCTCTTCACCGGACTAACCGCCGACAGAGCAACGACGCCAGGAGTTGAGGGGTAGCCTAGGGGTGAATCAGGTACAATTTTTAAAATGTCAAATTTTAAATTCCATATTATATGCTTTGCGTGCAGGGAGAGAGGGCACTATAAAAATCATTGCCCTACTCGTAAGAATCGATCCTCACCGGCGGCAAAGGAGGCACCAGCGCCAGGAATCCAGAAAAACAAAAGTCACATACGATGCTTCAAATGCGGAAAATACGGACGTTACAAAAACAAGTGTTCGGCAAAGGTACGTAAAATTTATGTTCCGAAAATTTTTAAATCTCCTGCATTTTCTTATGTAAATTATTTAGATAATTTTACTGAAAAATTAAATTATGTAAATAGGCAAATTAATGTCTTGCATGATCAACTAGATAATGTAGACAGTAATAAACTATCAAAAATTAACTCTTTAATTATCAATACCAATAAATTAATCTGTAAAATTAATTCTTAAATTAATCTCAATTTTAATTCTGAAAATAGATCTATTAAAATTACTAAAATTAATATTGAAAACTCTAACAATTTTAATTCGGATAATTATGAATTCAAATTTGAAAATCCTTTGTATAAAACTGAATTCAAATTTGAAAATCCTAAGGATAATACTGAATTCAAATTTGAAAATTTTAAGGATAAGACTGAATTCAAATTCAAAAATCTCAAAGATAATTCTAAAAATAACTCTGAAATTAGTGAAGATATTTCTGGAGATAATCCTGACATTAATGAAAATATTTCTGAGGATAGTGGAGATAATATCTCTTTAGATTATAATTTAACTATTCCCTTGGATAATTCTGAAATATTAATTAGTGGCCCATATTACTCCTACTTTGAGGATATGGAAAGATCTAATTTTGAGGAGGAGATGGAATTTTCTAAGATTAAGGTCATAGTCAATAAAGTTCACAAAGACTCAAATAAATCAAAATTATTAGAAAAACTTGAAAAGATAAATAGAGAAGAAATAGTAAGGGAATCTGATATTTTTGAAATAATGAAGATGATGAAATTAGACCCACAACTATTGACCACCCCAGAAATCTTGAAAATTAAATCAAGATAAACCTTAAAAACTTTGATTAAATTTTAATTTTTAAGACTTAACTTAATCCTTTAGTTTTAAGATCAATTAATTCTGAACTTTAATGTTAATTAATTCGAAATTAATCCTCACTTTAATTTAATCAACTTAAACAAATTCAAATTAACTTAAATTAATTCAATTAAATCTTAATTAAATCAAATTGAAATTAACTTAAAATAATTCAATTAAATCTTAATTAAATCAAATTCAAAATAATTCAAATTAATGCAATTAAATCAAATTCAAATTAATTCAATTAAATCTTAATTAAATCAAATTCAAATTAATTCAAATTAATTCAATTAAATCTTAATTAAATCAAATTTCAATTAATTCTTAAATAACTTAAACTCGAACTAAATAAAATTTTACCCAAACTGAAACAATCAAAATTAACAACATTAAATATGTCGAAGTGGGTTGGCATATTCGCGGGTTCACACGACATGTATCAAATCGAGAATTTCATACATTTTTTAGAAACTTAATTAAAATGGCTGTTGACTTGTTTGACTCATGCATAATTGTCATGTCATGCATCTGCTATTTTCCTTAATATATGTCATGTCATTCACGTTTAATTTTATGCATAAATTAGAACGGTTATAGGAAAAAGAATAATTGAAACTTGATCAACCTAGTATTAGGTGGAGGTGAGATGATAGTACATTAGGGAAGCCTTCTGGTGGAACTAGCCGAAGCTACCTATCCAAAACCTAAGCTAGTTAGACCAAAATCTCTCAAGATGTAACTTGAAGATGAATTTTCTATAAAAGGCTTTGTCAAGGAAAGGGTTGATGATCCAATAAGGCTACGGCCAAAGAAGGCCTTGTGCCTCGCCAAGACCTGGAAGCCAATTACTGAAAATCAAATTCACTTTACTATTGTTAGATTTGAATCTAACACAAGCTTCAATTAAGTCTTAGATTTAATAATAAATTAAGAAAAATGATTCAAGCATCTCACAATACACCCATAAGGCAACCATGCTTGTTGTATTGAGACATCTAAAATGGGTGAGATGTTAAGGACTAATAAATTGAAAAATTGTTTTCAAAATTGTTAGAATATTTTTCTAAAAATATACTTTCAAAATAGTGCTTTAACATAATAATATTTTTATGGAATTCATGCTTGTCTGATTGATTATATATTATATATTTTCAAAAATTATATCCTTTTAAAAAATTGTTTGACTCACACAATTAGACACAAGCCTTCTAGGATAACACTAAAGTTCCTTAAGGCACTTAGATAGAGTCAAACGGTGTTGGGTACAAGGGAGTGGTTTATTCCTTTAATTTTCTTTCAAAAATGTCTTTTGAAAAAATCACTGTCTTTTAAAATGGTTTTCGAAAACTGTGTTTTAAATACTATGTCTTATGATTTTCGTAAACTATATCTAACAAATTACCTTTATTTCAAAATATGCTTCCAAATTTTAAAACTGTGCTTTAAAATTGTGCCGAGGTCTCATTTGATTTTGATAAACCCTAAAGACATAGAGGAAGGTCCACTTAATGATCTACAAGGACTCCGAGGATGTGTTAGATTTAGGGGGAGTCTGAGTCAAAAGAAGAATTTCAGAAAAGTTTTTTGGTAATTATCAGATAATTTCTTTGATCTACACTAAACCCTAAAGACTTAGAGGAAGAGTACTTGTGGTCAACAAGCTTCCTAGGACTGAGTCAAGTTTAGGAGGAGGTCAAATTAAAAGAATTATTTAATAACATGTTTTCATGAACTATATCTTCAAAATCTTGCTGAAAATATAAGTCTTTCAAAATACTATTATTCTATTTTTCAGAATTTTTGTGGCTTATGAAATTATTTTTGAAATAATATTTACTTGGGTTGGAAAATTTCCAGGACACATAGGAAAATGTCCTTGTAGTTAACAAGGTTTCCTAGGATTGTGTCAGACTGGAAGATAAACCAAGTCAAGTACAATATTGTGTCTTCAAAAGTTCATACATTTTTCAAAATGTACTAGCATAGATTTTCAAAATTCTGTTTAAAAATAATATTTACTTGAGTTTGAAGAATTTTCAGGACACTTAGGAAAATGTCCTTGTAGTTAACAAGGTTTCCTAGGATTGTGTCAGACTGGAAAAGAAACCTAGTCAAGTAAAATATTATGTTTTCAAAACGCATAATATCTTTTCAAAAAGGTACTTATATTTTTCAAATGCTAATATTTTTCAAAACAGTACTTATAATTTCCAAAATTGCAAATTTTTTCCAAAAATTGCATAATATCTTTCAAAGTTTCTTATATTTCTCAAAAAGTACTTGCATTTTTCAAAGATCATAATATTTCTCAAAAAGTACTTGCATCTTTCAAAAACTCAATTTATCTCAAAAGTACTTGAAAAATCTTTTCTAAAATTTTTCTAAAGAAAATTTTTCAAATCAAACACTTTCTTACAAATACAAAATATTTTTCAGAATTGCACAATACTTCTCAAAATGGATGTATTCTGGAAATTTAAGTACTTAGTATTACTATGATTTCAAAAATTTATACAAAGTATTTTTCAAAAGAACAAAATATTTTGATTGTTTGTGCAAGAGTTTTTTGTTTTTCTTGATGTATGACAAAGGGAGAGAGATGCGCCTTAAGTTAGAAATAAATTTTTTTCTCTTTCCAAAGGATCAAAAAAATCAGAATGTTTTTCATAAAGGGGGAGAGTTTCCTATGTTTCCCTAGAGGATCAAAAATAGATTTTCAAAACTTAGATCATTTTTTATTTGATCCCAAGAGTTAAAATTTAGCCCTTTCAACCAATCTAACTTAAGATATTGTCAAACATCAAAAGGGAGAGATTGTTGGTGCAAGTTGCATCAGTGATGTCCTCCTCTAAGTGTTTTAATGTTTGACAATATACTTAAGTCAGTGATACATTAAACAAGAGAAGGGGAGTTAAGAGAGGAGTAACAAAATGGACCAAAGTCCTAGTAAATCTAGGCAATAAGTCCTGGTTCGAAGAATTGGGCACTAAGTCCTGATCATGGATTGGGCACTAAGTCCTAGCAAAGGGCTGGGCACCGAAGACCTGCTCGGAAGGTGGGCACAATGTCCTGGTCGAGGACTGGGCAAGAAGACCTGACCGAGGGTTGGGCACCGAAGACCTGGTTCAAGGAATTGGGCACGAAGACCTGGCCGAGGGTTGGCCACCGAAGTCTTGGACTTAGGGCTTGGGCACGAAGTCTTGGTCCAAGGGACTGAGCAACATAGCTGAGCGATGACTAAGGACAGATGTAGAGATGAGTCGGGGTTTGGACCTCTCGAGATCCGAGAGTGTCGGAGGCTAAGTAAAAGTCCACCCGAAGGACTGGGTGGCAATCGGCTCCTGAAAGGAGTAGGTGAAAGGCGCGTTCTCGAGGGTGGGAACATGCATCGGTTCTACCTAGGGTTTCATGGAAATTCGAAGTCAGAACCAAGTCCTTAAGGCTAATATTGTGTGTATATTTGCTTTGTATTTGTGTGTCTTGTAGGTACCAAGAACCGGAGATAAAGCAAGCAAAGGGTTGGAAACCAGCCAAGCCAGGCGCCCCCATCAATATGGACACCCAAATCAAAGAACAAAAACCAGTTTTGTGCTGGAAGATTTGAAGCCAGGCACCCAACATGATACAGGCGCCCAGGTCAAAGAAGGAAATGGCAGTTTCGTGAAGAAAGAAGAATAGGCTTCCATTCAGGCGCCCGGGATGATACAGGCGCCCAAGTTGAAAGCTGTATTTGCTATTTCGAGTTCGAAATAGAGATAAGCTTTCATTCAGGCACCTGGGAGGTCTGGGGTGCCCTGGTCAATGGTTTTATCAGCTGCGATGAGTTCGGCGCGGGGATAAAATTTGACCAAGTCTATAGGGGTGCCCCCATCATCACAGGCGCCCGTATGAAGCCTATAAATGGGGCTTCTACCCTTCTGCTTCATACACAACTTCCAAGAATGATTCTGAGCATTCTGATCAACGACAAAGTACTAAAGACGAGGCTCTACAACCGGGAGGCTCCAGGAGGAAGTGCGCGGCACTTCGGAGGTCCAGATCGGTCGAGCTTCAAACCTTGTTCTGTTCGGTTTGCTTTTTATTATTCTGCATTTAATTTTCTATATTTGTGCTTGTAATTATCAACTGTAAGACGGGTTTCTCTGCCTCCGGAAATTTCGGTAAGGAGACTATTAGTGGACTCACGCCGAGTACATAGGCCTTGGGCATACTGACCCAGGGTGGTCGGGAACCAAGTAAATAAATCCCACGTGTCCGTTGTATTACTTTTATTCTTTCTGTTTTAATTTCCGCTGCTACTAACTCTGATTTTAGAATGATAGAAAGTTTACTAATTCTGTGAAGATTTATGGTCGATATTCACCCCCCCCTCTATCGACGGCACCAGTCCTACAGTGTGTGCATCAGAGGGATGAGTGCCGAAGGAAGAGAACTTTAATGGGCAAGCCAAGGAAGTGGACTTCAAGGCATACGCGAAGGATGGACTCCGGAGAGGCTGAATGTGAGTTTGTAAGCTGGGCAGTCGACTGACAAAGGAAGTAGTCAACTGCCAGCGTTGAGTGGAAACTCACAGAAAGATTAGTTGACTAGTCCAGGCACCAGTCGACTGGTCTGCTCAAAAATAGAGTCATTAGGCTAGCCGTTGGCTGGGCATCGGTTGACTGGCCCTGGGAGCAGTCGACTGATGTCAAGGCTGACCTGTTTGTTTAACAGCTCTCTCCACTATTTAAAGGGGAGCTTGAGACTTGAGATAGGTTAGCTCTTCATTGTGATATCTTTGCTCAAGTGCTCAAGCTCCAAGTGTTCCTTCTTCCTCCAAACCCTAGTTCACATCTTGTAAGGAGGAAGAAAACTTTGTGAGAGGTTATTCTCCACCGAGAAGGAGAAAGCATTAGCCGGAGTTTTTCGGGGTGTGATCCACCGAAGGATCAAGGGTTCGTCCACCTCACGAACAAGTCGTGGAGTAGGAGCAAGCAATCTCTGAACCACGTAACTAGTAACGAGTTAGCATTGTTTTAATTGTTAATTAAGTTTCCGCTTGTGCTAACAATTGTAGGAAGAGATCAAATTGGGGTGACCGAGCTATTCACCCCCTCTAACCGTGCCATTGATCGCAACAAGTGGTATTAGAGCTCAAGGTCGCCTTCAATGGACTAACCGCTAAGAAGAGCAAAATCATTAAAATGGCCGGCTCGCACATCCAACCGCCAAAATTTGAAGCAGAATTTTTCTTGGTGGAAGAAAAGGATGGAGGTATTTTTCAATGCCGATTTTGACATTATGCTAATCATGGAAAACGATTTTGAAGTGTCTAGAGATCAAGAAAATAAGTTACTTGAGAAGATAAGATGGAGCAAGAAGCAAAGGGATGATTACTTGGTGAATTCAAAAGCCTTGCATCATCTACTAAGTGTGCTCCCCCAACAAGAAGTCACAAGGATTGGAACCTACTCAATTGACAAGGACTTATGGGATAAGCTAATAGAGCTTCATGAGAGCACTTCGGTGGTGAAAATGGCAAAGAGAGATCTTCTCTGCTCTCAACTCAACAATATCAAACTTGATAAAGGGAAGAAGGTATCAAATTTGCATGCTAGATTTAAAGAAATACTTAATGGACTAACAAGTCTAGGAGAACAACTTTCCAACTGAGACACCTTGATGAAAGCCATCAATGCATTTCCAAGAACATCAAATTGGAGCTCAATGATGAACTCGTACTACATATCCAAGGATCTAGAGAAAACTTTTCTAGATGAATTCTTCTCAACCATGGAGCACCATGAAACTCGAATTGGAGGAGCAATTGAAGAAGTATACAAACCAAAGAGTATAGCCCTTGTGGCAAACAAGGGAAATGGTAAAAAGAAGAAGACTTCCTCATCCGACTCGGAGGAATCAAGTGCATCCATAGATAGTGATGCGGAAGCCTACATGGTAAGGAAAATGAGAAAAACATAAACATTTTTCTACTAACAAATCTCTGTTGGTGCAGGAAGCACCAGATCGAACCTTGTTTTGATATTGGCAAAGGATTCAAAGTTAAGGGTTATTTGTTGTCTAACAATGCTGCTTGAGAGTGCAGGAAACAAAGTCCTAGCGAAGGGCTGCTAGGCACCTGACGATGGGCTGTCAGGAAACCAAGTCCTGGCGAAGGGTTGCTGGGCGAAAACCAAGTCCTGGCGAAGGGCTGCTAGGCGAAAACCAAGTCCTGGCAAAGGGCTGCTAGGCGAAAACCAAGTCCTGGCGAAAGGCTGCTAGGTGAAAACCAAGACCTGGCGAAGGGCTGCCGGGCAAAAGTCCAACTGGAGGATCCGGTTGGCACCAGGTAAAACTCTCCCGAGAGGAGTAGGTGAGGACGCGTTCCCCTCGAGGGAACATTAGGCGTCGGTTCGACCTAGGGCTCCATTTTGGAGATCCAAAGTCAGAACCAAGACAGCTAAGGCTGTTTTAACTAACTTATTATTTGCTGTTTTGGACTAACCCTGGATGCAGGACCGAAGGACTGTGTTTCTGCAGCTCAGAGAGCCTCAAAGGAGTGAGGCCGTAGCTGAGCAGGGCGCCCCGGATGTGTCGGGCGCCCCAGAGTCAACCCAAAGTCAGCAGAGAGGTAAACGCCCCGACAGCAGCCGCATGTCGGGCGCCCCGCGTGTCTCGGGCGCCCACTGTGCCACGCCACTGAAGGCTGCTGCAGCTCACTCTCGCGAAGCCCTGAAGATGACGCTTTGACCGGTCAACCGGGCGCCCCGCGCGCGTCCAGCGCCCCGGTCAAAGCTGATCCCGAAGATGAAGAGATCAGCCTTGACCAGAGGGCTCGCCGGATCAAGAGCCACGTGGGGGGCGCCCCGAGCATGTCGGGCGCCCCCTGCCCTATATAAAGAGGGCCTCGACCCTATTCTTGAACAACCAATTCCTTCGACAATTCTACGCTCTTCTGCTTCCACGACACGCTCCAGAAAGCTGCCAACTCAAGCCGACGACGTCCCGCTGCTCCAGAACTTCAATCTTCACCGGACGTCGGTAACAAGAGTTGTATTTAAGTTTACGAGAATATTTTTATTATTATTTGTGTGTAAACTTTTGCGAACTTATAGAATTGCCCGCAGAAAACGGTCAACGACTGTGGGCCTTGGAGTAGGAGTCGACCCAGGCTCCGAACCAAGTAAACCGGCTGTGTTTACGTTGTTGTGTTCTCTTTTATTTCCGCTGCGCACCCGCTCTTTTTAAATCGGAACGAATTGCGACATTCACCCCCCCCTCTCTCGCATTTCTCGATCCAACAAGTGGTATCAGAGCGGGGTAGTTCAAACTTGGTGCAACCACCAGTTTTAAAGTTTTTTTCGGATTTACGAATTTTTTTCTTTTCTTTTTGTTAATCAACGCAACTCAATCTCGTTCGCTTTTTATTTTATATAAATAATATCTGTAGGTGGATTTAAAAAATCCTTACGCCTTTTTCAATTTTGAATTTTTATATTTTCACCATAAGTCTGAATTGATAAAACAAACAATTTTTGAAATTTTGTCATAAATTTTTTTATTATTATTTTAATATTTTTCTCGAAATTTGTGCTACTTTAGTTTGAGAAATTTTTTTTAAACATTAAATTCCTCCTTTTTCATCATTAACCAAAATTGACAAAATCTACATTTTCAAAAATTTATCATAAATTGTTTTTATTATTTTATTATTATTCCGCCTCGAAATTCGTGCAATATTTTTTTGGGCTATATTTTCCCTTCTCCCGCACTACTAATCCAAGACCAAGTCTTGGTACATTTTTTGTTGTTATTTTTGTGTACGAGGTATAAACTAAATGGCCAATCAAGAATGGAATAGTGTCCGTCCACCCCTATTCTGTGGCGAGAACTTCAGAACCTGGAAGAGCCTAATGGAATCTCACCTAAAGACCCATCTGGATTTATGGATGATAATCCAAACAGGGTTTTCAGCACCTACAGAAGATGGAAAGTTGATCGCCTGGGATAAACTGGACGAACCAACTCTGAGGAAGATTGAGTCCGATGCAAGGGCTACTGCAATCCTACAGTGTGGCCTAACCAATGAAGAATTGAAGCGGGTCGGATCCTTCAGATGTGCTAAAGAAATCTGGGAAAAACTGATTGACCTTCATCAAGAGATCTCAGATGAAGAAGAAGATTAGGTAAGTTATCCTGTCCTTTCGGTCCAAGTACAAACAGCCGAGTCAGAGACTGAACTCGAATCCAAAGTCGAACCAGAATCAGAAGACAAATTGACTGAGACGGTAACCAATTTTGAATTCTGTTCAAAATTAGAATTAAATAATCAAATAGATACTGTAATGGTCGAGGAAGGTATAAATTCTATTGCAGAGAAAACTCCAAGAAAACTGCAAAAGAGGCCTGAACCAGTACCTAAGTCCGACTCAGAACTTGACGATGAAGAAGGAGATCCTTGGAAACGGGTCCGAATGGCTCACAACCACTACAAAATGCCGAAAGAACAATCAATCAAAGGAAACATGGCTAGAATCAAGGGGGAGATTCCCAATCGGGAATCACGAGGTAAATTTACAATATTTCAAAATCCATTATTTACCATGAATAATATGATTGAATCTTATAAATCAGTTAAGGCTAATGTGTTAGCAAATTTAATTCATAATATTGTTGTTTTTGATAATCCAGAATATTATTACGATTATGATGTAACTTAGATAATTTTTGCTTTAACTGTATGTTTCTTTTTATTTTATTTTTTTTGGTTAAAATTAGGATTGATTAGTTTAAGGACAAAATAGTTTAACTGAAATTTGGACAACATAGTATTGGGTGGAGGTGAGATGATAGTACGTTAGGGAAGCCAATTTGGCGGAACTAGCCGAAGCTACCGATCCAAGACCCAAACTAGTTAGACCAGAAATTTTTCAAAGAATAATTTTGAAAATGAAATTTCATTAAAAGGCTTTGTCAAGGAAAGGGTGGATGATCCCATAAGGCTACGGCCAAAGAAGGCCTAGTGCCTCGCCAAGACCTGGAAGCCAATTTTTGAAATTCAAATTCAAATTATTTTTTGTTAAATTCGAATCTAACACAAATTTTCAGTTAATTTTAGATTCAAATATCTTTTTTCAAAATAAATTTAAATTGTGTTTAAAAAAAAATTAATTTAACTCTTTAAATTTATTCATGGTCTTTTCAAAATAAATCTTCTACTAAAACCTGTCTCACAAAAACCCTTAAGGTTAACATGCTTGATCATGTAGTACTGGGTGAGACATCTAGGACCTAAACGCATAACTCACTACTCTTTCAAATAAAATATACTTTCAAAAGTTATTCAAAGTTATTTCTTGTTTTCAAATTAATTCACTGTACTCTACTTTTTTTTACATCTTTTATTTCATGTCAAATATCACAATAAATAAAGTCTAGGACTTGATTGGGTCAATTATTGGTCAAACCTAGTCAACATAGTCAAACATGGATAACACTGAAGTCCCCTAGGACATTAGATTGAGTTAAATAGTAAAGGGGAGTGGTTTATTCTTTTTAATTTTCTTTCAAAATATCTTTGAAAAATTATTATCATTTCAAAATGGTTTTCAAAAATTGTGTTATCATACCAAATTATATTTTCAAAAATCTATCTCCTTAAAAATTATCATACTCAAAAGGCATGTTCAAAATTGTTCCTTTAATTTTGACAAACCCTAAGACTAAGAGGAGGATTAACTTGTGGTCAACAAGCCTCCCAGGACTGTGTCAGATTTAAGGGAAGTTCAAATTAAAAGAAGAAGTTTTATGCCTTCAAATAATCACTATATTTTTCAAAATTGTGCTTTACAAAAATCATTATCATTTCAAAATGTTTTTCGAAAAAGGGTCTTATGTTTGAAAATTATCTTCATTTCAAGTTGAATTTCCTAAAATTATATTACCGTACTGATATTCAAAACTATTCTTTTGATTTTAATAAACCCTAAAGACACAGAGGATGATCCACTTCATGATCCATAAGGACTCCTGGGATGTGTCAAATTTAGGGGGAGTTTGAGTCAAAAGAAGAATTTCTGAAATGTGTTTATTATTTTTTTTGGTTATTAGACAATTCTTATAATTTAAATCAAACCTTAAGACTCAGAGGAAGATCGCTTGTAGTCAACAAGCTTCCTAGGACTGGGTCAAGTTTAGGGGGAGATCAAATTAAAAGAATTGTTGAAAATTTTTCAAAATATATGTTTTCATGCACTGCAAGTTTAAAATCCTTTTGAAAACATAAATAATTTTTCGTTCAAAATATTATTATTATTATGGCCTATGAAATTGCTTTTGAAATAATATTTACTTGGGTTGGCGAATTTCCAGGACACTTAGGAAAATATCCTTGTAGTCAACAAGGTTTCCTAGGATTATGTCAGACTGGAAAATAAATCAAGCAAAATATTGTGTCTTCAAAAGGTCATACATTTTTCAAAATGTACTAGCATATACTTTCAAAGGACTATCATTTTTTCTGGAGATAGTAGTTACTTGAATTGGAGAACTTTTCCAGGACACTTAGGGAAATGTCCTTGTAATCAACAAGGTTTCCTAGGATTGTGTCAGACTGGAAAAGAAACCTAGTCAAGTAAAATATTTTATTTTCAAAATGCATAATACTTTTCAAAAATTACTCATATCTTTCAAAGTCTAATATTTTTTCTAAAAGTACTTATGTGTTTCAAATCATAATTTATTTCAAAAGTACTTATATCTTCAAAAATGCATAATATCTTTCAAAAAGTACTGCTATTTTTCAAATTATAATGTTTCCAAAAGTACAAATATTTTTCAAGGTAAAAGTGTTCTAAGTGCGTGAAGCTTTTAAAGATTTGCCTACAAATACATTTTTTAAAATGGATTTAATCTAGAAATTTAAGTTTTTTTTATGCCTTCAAAATTATTCTAAGTATCTTTTTGCTTTCAAAATTCATAGGCTCTGATACACAAACATTCTCCTTATCACTTCCTTCAAAATATTATTCTTAATTGAACTTAAAAATGGTCTAAGGAAAAGAATTTAACATTAAGGGGGAGAGATAGGAAAGAAAAGAGGGAATCAAATTTTTCAAATTTGAATTTCAAAAACATCCGAAGTACTTAATTTTTTCAAAATCAAGTTAAGTACTTGATTTTTTACTTAATTTTTTTTTTTAAAATACAACTTAAGTACTTAACTATTTCTTTCAAAAATTATTTCTAAGTCTTTCTCAAAAATTATTTCTAAGTACTTAACAATTCCTTTCAAAAATTTATTTCAAGTATTTAAATGAGTTTAGTACTTAACTATTTTTAAACCAAGTACCTGACACTTAATTTTTCAAACTTCTCAAAAGTACTTGCTTTATACTTGAAAATTATCTAAGTGTAAAAAGTTTTGAAAATATTTTTACTCTGTTTTTGAAATACTTTGTCAAAAACATGAAGCACTTAGAAAAACTCATAAATCCCTGTTAGATACCTTGTTCACCCATGCCTGTTTTTGATATATGTCAAAGGGGGAGGAAAGGTCAAAGTTAAGAGTTGTAAATACAAGTATTCAGGGTTTTAGGGGGAGTATGAAAAATAAATATTTTTTTTCAACTCTACATTTATTCTATTCATAAATAGTTATACCTCATTGCTTAACCTTTTGTGCTTAAACTGTTATAAGTTTTTCCTTAACTTTGAATTGTGTTGCCATAATCAAAAAGGGGGAGATTGTTGGTGCAGGAAGCACCAGATCGAACCTTGTTTTGATATTGGCAAAAGATTCAAAGTTAAGGGCTATTTGTTGTCTAACAATGCTGCTTGAGAGTGCAGGAAACAAAGTCCTAGCGAAGGGCTGCTAGGCACCTGACGATGGGCTGTCAGGAAACCAAGTCCTGGCGAAGGGTTGCTGGGCGAAAACCAAGTCCTAGCGAAGGGATGCTAGGCACCTGACGATGGGCTGTCAGGAAACCAAGTCCTGGCGAAGGGTTGCTGGGCGAAAACCAAGTCCTGGCGAAGGGCTGCTAGGCGAAAACCAAGTCCTGGCGAAGGGCTGCTAGGCGAAAACCAAGTCCTGGCGAAGGGCTGCTAGGTGAAAACCAAGACCTGGCGAAGGGCTGCCGGGCAAAAGTCCAACTGGAGGATCCGGTTGGCACCAGGTAAAACTCTCCCGAGAGGAGTAGGTGAGGACGCGTTCCCCTCGAGGGAACATTAGGCGTCGGTTCGACCTAGGGCTCCATTTTGGAGATCCAAAGTCAGAACCAAGACAGCTAAGGCTGTTTTAACTAACTTATTATTTGCTGTTTTGGACTAACCCTGGATGCAGGACCGAAGGACTGTGTTTCTGCAGCTCAGAGAGCCTCAAAGGAGTGAGGCCGTAGCTGAGCAGGGCGCCCCGGATGTGTCGGGCGCCCCAGAGTCAACCCAAAGTCAGCAGAGAGGTAAACGCCCCGACAGCAGCCGCATGTCGGGCGCCCCGCGTGTCTCGGGCGCCCACTGTGCCACGCCACTGAAGGCTGCTGCAGCTCACTCTCGCGAAGCCATGAAGATGACGCTTTGACTGGTCAACCGGGCGCCCCGCGCGCGTCGAGTGCCCCGGTCAAAGCTGATCCCGAAGATGAAGAGATCAGCCTTGACCAGAGGGCTCGCCGGATCAAGAGCCACGTGGGGGGCGCCCCGAGCATGTCGGGCGCCCCCTGCCCTATATAAAGAGGGCCTCGACCCTATTCTTGAACAACCAATTCCTTCGACAATTCTACGCTCTTCTGCTTCCACGACATGCTCCAGAAAGCTGCCAACTCAAGCCGACGACGTCCCACTGCTCCAGAACTTCAATCTTCACCGGACGTCGGTAACAAGAGTTGTATTTAAGTTTACGAGAATATTTTTATTATTATTTGTGTGTAAACTTTTGCGAACTTATAGAATTGCCCGCAGAAAACGATCAACGACCGTGGGCCTTGGAGTAGGAGTCGACCCAGGCTCCGAACCAAGTAAACCGGCTGTGTTTGCGTTGTTGTGTTCTCTTTTATTTCCGCTGCGCACCCGCTCTTTTTAAATCCGAACGAATTGCGACATTCACCCCCCCCTCTCTCGCATTTCTCGATCCAACAATCTCATGGTAGGAAAGGGTCAAGGAGTAAAAGTAGAACAAGGAAGATAATTTGCTACAATTGTCAAGGAGAATGACATATGAGAGATGAGTGCCCCCTCTTAAAGAAAAAGGAAGGAAAGAAGAAAGAAGAAAAGAAGAAATCAAAAGAGAAGGGGAAGAATGTGCAAAATCTAAATGCTACATGGGATGATTCATCGTCATCGGAAGAGGAGGAGCATCATGTATCCCATTTTCTACTAATGGGAATTGAAGACATTGCCTCCACATCATCCGAATTTGAAGTAGAGAAGAGCTCAAGTGAAGATGAAGGGAGCTCAAGTGAAGGGGGAGGCTCAACTTCAGAATCGGACGTGTCGGTAAGTAAGGTATGTAATCTACCCACTACTACTCTTGTAAAGATTATTTCTAGCACTAATGATGATTTGTTTAAGGCTAGAAAGAAGATTAAGGGTTTGAAAAATGAAATTTGCATGCTAAATGAAAAGTGAGAATCCATGAAAATCAAGGATGATGTGCATGCTTCTTCTTCTATTTCAAATGATTCATGCTTAGAAGAAGAAAATAAGGAATTAATGGAAAAGGTAGATAGTCTTACCAAGGCCCTTAGAAAATTTAAAATTGGCTCAAAAATCCTAGATATGATCATTGAGAGCCAAAACGTATGTTTCAACAAAGAGAGATTAGGTTTTGGAAAATCTAGCAATAGAAAAACTTATCATTGCCTACTTGCTAGAGGACAAGCAAAAACCAAAACCCTAGGTAAGAAATGGATCTCTAAGGAGTACTTGGTCAACCCAATTAGGAAGCATTTCTATTGGGTACCAAAGTCAATCCTCAAGGGTTAGAGGATTTAGGTTGAGTCAACCATGTTGTTAAAATTTCAAATTTTTAAAATTTGATTGACTTGAGACATTAAGGGGGAGTATTTAGCCCAAGTAGAAATTCTTGATAAAATGGGCTAAATAGGGTTTACCTTTAAAATATCTCATATTGCTTTGAGTTATGATTATATTTATACATATGAGATGTTAGGATGATACAAATAATTCACTTATGCTTGTGACATTTTGATTAGTTATTGGATGTATCACATTAGTGATAATAGACCAACTATGGAAAAAGTAAATGTTTAATTAATGGGCATCTTGCCCATAGATCAAAGTTGGACATTTCAAATGATTTGAAAATATTTCTGTGTTTTATTTGCTATGGCATAGGTTTGCAAAACACATGGTTTCAAAACTAGGATATGATTTTGATACAAAGTTGAGTGTTTTCAAAGGATTTGAGTTTTGGTCAAAAAGTCAAATATATTTGGATTTTTCATGAAAATATATTTTTCTCTGTTAGAAAACATCACAAGAAATATATTTGCAAAATTTCATGATTTTTCATATTTTATGAAATTTTTATGTATTTCTGAATTTTAGCTCAAAATGCTGAAATTTCAGACTGATAAGTATCAGTCGACTGGTGCAGAGGACCAGTCGACTGAACATTCTGTGAATTGGCAATTCGATGAGACCAGTCGACTAGTAACTGAATCAGTTAAAAGGCACTTGTATTTTCTGATTTTTGGGTATTTTCAAAAAATGAAAGCTGTTCCAAATTGATACCAAAGGGCAATATTGCTTGGAGCAATATTTTTGATGGTGTCAAAGGGGGAGATTGAAAGGTTTAAGTTAAAATTTAACTTAATTCTTTATATTTGTGCTAAAATTGAAAATCATGTGTTAAGGCATAGGTTAAGGGGAGGATGCATGTTTATGTATCTAAATATACTATGCTTTTAATTTTCAATTGCTATATTTGTACCTAACTTAAACATATTGTCACACATCAAAAAGGGGGAGATTGTTGGTGCAATCAACCCAAGGTTGATCTGGTAGATCATGGGTTTTGATGTGTGTGTCAATATGATTAAGTTAGGTTTTCATGTTGATTTGATATGTGTGTTTGAGTCGTGCAGGACTTAGTGAATCACACATGAGGAATAACGGAGTAAAGCATCCGAGGGACGAGAGCTGAGGAAGAAGACTTCAAAGGGAGAGCCGAGGAAGTAGACTTCAAAGGCATACGCGAAGGATGACATGGACGCAAGACGAGGGCTTGTGTGTGCATCCAAGGGATGAGAGCCGAAGGAAGAGAACTTTAAGGGGCAAGCCAAGGAAGTGGACTTCAAGGCATACGCGAAGGATGGACTCTAGAGAGACTAAGAGTGAGTTTGTAAGTTGGGCAGTCGACTGGCAAAGGAAGCAGTCGACTGCTAGCGTCGAGTGGAAACTCACAGAAAGATCAGTCGACTAGTCCAGGCACCAGTCGACTAGTCTGCTCAAAAATAAAGTCGTTAGGCTAGCCGTTGGCTGGGCATCAGTCGACTGGCCTTGGGAGCAATCGACTGATGTTGGGGCTGAGTTACTTATTTAACAGTCTTTTCCACTATTTAAAGGGGAGCTTGAGACTTAAGATAGGTTAGCTCTTCATTGTGCTATCTTTGCTCAAGTGCTCAAGCTCCAAGTGTTCCTTCTTCCTCCAAACCCTAGTTCACATCTTGTAAGGAGGAAGAAAACTTTGTGAGAGGTTGTTCTCCACCGTGAAGGAGAAAGCTTTAGCCGGAGATTGCCGGAGCATGATCCACCGAAAGATCAAGGGTTCGTCCACCTCAAGGACACGCCGTGGAGTAGGAGCAAGCAATCTCTGAACCACGTAATCGGTAATGAGTTAGCATTGTTTTAATTGTTAAATTAAGTTTCCGCTTGTGCTAACAATTGTAGGAAGACATAGAATTGGGGTGACCGAGCTATTCACCCCCCTCTAGTCATGCCATCGGTCCCAACATTGATTACACCTACCCACAGGATAGACGGACTCTGGTATGTATTCACCCTTAGTCTTCAGTTATGCTTTATCCTCTATGCTCGAGACTGTATCAGCGTGATTCTTACTGTTAGTATAGCTTTCTATGCATTTCTATTTTGGTATCCACTGAGTTATTTGGACTCACCACCGTTCACCATGTTTCTATCTTCAGGTTGATTGGTCGCCGAAGGAGCCCAGTTACCAGTCTCAGGTCCCTACGACTCCAGTGATGGGTGCTTCCGCATAATTCCATTTCCTTTACATCTTATTATTTGGTATGTATTCATTTTATGTCGTGGAACTTGTATTGTGATTCATTTGTCTTGATATCATATTTTTGAGTCCTCTATTGGACTTATTTTGTATTGTTTTGCTGCGCACCTGCCCAGGGGCAGCTCAGGTGAGTAAGGTTGGATTATGTGATGAGATTGCATTTATTTTCCTTCCTTATTTCTTGTTTTGAGGCCTAAGACCAATATTATATTGCGTGTGATGTATGTGTATGTGTAAATTATCCGCCGGACAGGGGAGATATTGTCTGATTTTATATTAGCTCAACGACTCCTCTAGTCTCGAGGAGTGACAATTTATTTTTTTGTTTTCTTATATTATTTATTTTTATATGTTCTTTATCTATTTATATATTTCCTTTACCTGTCTCTATTTTTTATATTATACATATTTATTTATAATTATTTTTTTAAAAAATAACTTTTGGATATCAGAGGGCCTAATATTATCGGATTTCAAGCACATGTTGGGCCTAAAATCCGAGAATATTAGGCGGAACACTGTGGGATCATTTAGAATCGATAGAGGGGGGTGAATATCGGTAAAATCTTTTTGGATTAAAAATAAGAGCAATTACGCAGCAGAAAATTCACAACAATGCTAACACGGTTTTCTTTTACTTGGTTCGTAGTCTAGATCGGCTCCTACTCCAAGGCCCACGGTCCTTGACCATTTATGTTGGGCAATTCTATATTTCGCAAAACAGTTACAAGATTGAAGTTCGAATACAGAATTTAAGTACAGCAATTAATTTAAAAAAATACCAATGACCGGAGAAGATTCGAAGATCGGAGCCGCGGGTCGTCGTTGGTGCTTGAGACTTGAGCATAGAGTGTTTGGAGCAGAGCGCTTGAACTTTTTCGTTGGAAGCAATTATATCTGGAAGCAAGGGGGTGAACCCCTTTATATAGGGTCTTCTTGGGCACCTGTGTTGAAGGGGACGCCTGACATGTGGCCCTTTCTGCGCGAATCCTCATTTGCAGACTTGGCCAGCGCTTATCCCTTCAACTGGGGCACCTGAGTCGACTGGGGTGCCTGTATCAACACAGGCACCTCCTTTGCTAACGTGGAGGCTTTGCTTCGAGATTGCTGGAAAACCTTCATCTGGGGCGCCTGTATCAACATAGGCGCCTGTATGATCAGGCGCCTGACTCCATTCAAGCGCCTGGGAAGCAAAACACTTCACCCTTTGTTCCTGCAACCAGGGTTAGTTCCAAAACACAAACAATATATAGGTTAAGTCCAGAAAATAACCAGAGCTGTCTTGGTTCTGACTTTGGGCTTCAAAAATGGAACCCTAGGTTGAACCGACGCCTAATGTTCCCTCCTCGGGGAACGCATCCTCACCTACTCCTCTCAAGAGAATTTACCTTTTTGTCAAACGGCTCCTTTGGTTAGACTTTTGCCCAATCATCCAGATCAAGTCTTCGTGCCGAGTTCGAGACCAGGACTTATTGCCCAACCCCCGGTCAGGTCTTCGGTGCCCAGCCCTCAGCCAGGACTTATTACCCAATTCCTCAAATCAGGACTTCATGCCCAGTCCGCGACCAGGACTTATTGCCCAACCCTATGTCAAGACTTAGGTGCCCAACCCTCGGCCAGGACTTATTGCCCAATTCCTTGAATTAGGACTTCGTGCCTAGTTTACCTAGGACTTTTCCTGAGCACTTAAATAAGCTTCATTAAATCACAAGGTAACCTTAACTTATGAACCCTTTGCCATTATCAAAACTTAGGTTTGATCTTGGTGCTTCCGGCACCAACAAACACATGCCTAATATACTGGGATTTCAGACCCAACATGGTCTAATATTTTTCCCATTTAAAATTATCTTTTTAAAATATATAATGATTACTTATTAATTATTAATCCAATAATCTTTTAATTATTTCTTAATCTTTTTACTAAATAAATTTTTTTGTGGGACTCAAATATGATCATATCTGACTTACATTCATTTAAACTATAAACAAGCCTAAAGGTATCGTACTATCGAACAACATCTGGAAAGCCCCTAAATACACAATGGATAGTACAATTCGAGTCCTTACAACATCATAAACTCATAATATTTGAAATTATTGCAATCGGACTTTTGTAAATCCATCAGTGGATTTTCACCAAAACATACTAATGGACCTAGGATATTTGGATTTCTCAAAACTCAATATCACTAGGAAGGGTTGAGCTAGGGGAAGGTATTTATGATATCAAAACTTATTTCTAATGACTATCAATGAAGTTCTCATATCATGTCAGTTATCACAAAACAATACAGCAACTGAAGTTTAATAAACAACACACAATTATTTTTCTTATATACAATTACATAGATGTGACAACACTAACCACAATTATTTTTCTTACAATACCATTGATATTTTTTACAATACAATGGATAATTAATCCCATATTTTACAGAACATATCCCTCAGAAATAAAAGTCATATCAAATCTTATTTTTGTCATGTCCCCTTGTTTGAAATCTATCTTCTCATCATATAGTATATTTTTTACAATCTATGGATAATTAATCCCATGTTTTATAGAACATATCCCTAAGAAATAAAAGTGTCATATCAAATCTTATTTTTGTCATGTTTCCTTGTTTGAAATCCAATTTTTGACCAAGTATTTTGCAAAACTTTTGAAGTTTTAAATGTTTAAGGTACCACAAAAATTTGAAAAACATTTGCACACTAAAAAGAGTGTGCACTTTAAGATATATTGTGCACTTGAAAATCTTTTTGCACTTAGAAAACTTTTGAAAAATTTGCACTTGGAGAAAATTTTGCACAAAAAAATTGCACTTAAAAAACTTTTGCACTTAGAACAATTTTGCAAAAGAAATTCACTTAGAAAAAATTTTGCACTTAGAACAATTTTCACTTAGAAAAAAATTTTCACTTAGAAAAAATTTCCACTTGGAATAATTTCACTTAGAAAAAAATTATTTTGTATTTTAGAAAAAAATTTCCAAGAAAAAGAAATGAATGTTTTAATGCGCTTAACTTGGAAATTTGCACTTGAATGTTTTCATGCACTTGAAAATTTAATTTTACTTTTTGTAAAAAAAAATTAAAAAAAAAATATATACCCTTCTTTTACTCTCTCCCTCTGAGCCATATATCAAAAAAAAATGATTGAACATCAATTGCGAATCAATTTCTAATCAGAGCCTATTAAGCCAAAATTTAAATGTGTATTGAACCAATTCTAGTGAATCCAAGCACAACAAGAAAATGATCAAACCAATTAAGCTAAATTTGTTCGGGTCCTGTCTAACCCAGTTAGCTGCTTACTGACTGTTATATAACAACAGCTTTCACTAGGGTTAGTCAAGTTAAGTGATATGATCAAGTTAGATTTTCTAAGCTTGAACACTTAACTTGATTGTTGTTCAATTGTATTTATCGCCCCAACTACTATAGATGCACTGACTTAAAGCATCTTGAGTCAAGGCATAGACCTAAGCATCTCAACCCAGTCTAGGTTATCAATCAAAGTGTCCTAATTGTTGATGCAGTCTGGCCCTGATTGTTGTTTTGGTGTTGACACCGATTTAAGTTTAGGTTGATGATTATGATTATGGTTAAGTCCTGATCGAGGATTAGGCATGGTTTGGAAAATCCTAGCCTGGAGGGCTAGGTGTTGGAAAATCCTAACCTGGAGGCTTAGGTGTTGAAAATTCTAGTCTGGAGGGCTAGGTATTGGGAAAATCCTAACCTGGAGGGTTAGGTGTGATAAATCCTAGCTTGGAAAGTCCTAATTCGGAAGGGTTGGGTGAAAAGTCCTAGCTTGGAGGGCTAGGTGAAAAGTCCTAACTTGGAGGGTTAGGTGCAAATTCCCATCCTGGAGAATTAGGTGAAAAGTCCTGGCTTGGAGGGTCAGGTGCCTAGCTTGGAGGGCTAGGTTGGATGAAGTTCTAACTCGGAAGGGTTGAGTGAAAAGTCCTAGCTTGGAGGGCTAGGTGAAATGTCCTAGCTTAGAGGGCTAGGTGAAAAGTCCTAACTTGGAGGGTTAGGTGCAAATTCCCAACTTGGAGAGTTAGATGGAAAAATCCTTAGCTTCGAGGGCTAAGGTGGATGGAAACTTAGCTTGGAGGGCTAAGTTTAAGTCCCTGGATCGGTCTGGTGACCGATCAGGGAATCTGGTGTTGGATCAAGAGAACCGATAGAGGGGGGTGAATATCGAAAAGCGTTCGGATTTAAGATAGAGAATTTGCACAGTGGAAGATAAAAACAAAAACACGCGAACACAGTAATTTTTTACTTGGTTCGGAGCCTAGGTCGACTCCTACTCCAAGGCCCACGATCGTTGATCGTTTACTTTGGGCAATTCTATATGAGGCGCAAAAACCAGTTTACAGTTTTGAGTTACAAATATAGCACAGTAAACTTAACAAATAAAAAGAAAATCTTCTTTTACCGACATCCGATGTAGGTTATCTTTTTCGGAGAGCGGGACGTCGTCGGCTCAAGTTGGGAGGTTTCCGGAGCGAGGCGCGAGAGCAGAAGAGCGTAGAAGCGTTGATTGAAAGTGTTGCTTGAGCCTTGGGGTCGAGGGCCATTTATATAGGGCCTGGGGGCGCCCGGAACGTCGGGGGTGCCCGGGAGCAGCGAGGGCGCCCGGGAGCACGGGGGCGCCCAGGACAGTAGCTGCAGAAGCAATTCTTTGGGTTTTGTGTTTTGTGTTCACCTTGGGGGCGCCCGGGACACTCCGGGCGCCCTGGTCAGCTATTGCCTCATTCGTTTGAGGCTCTCTGAGCTGCAGACACTCGTTCCTTCGGTCCTGCATCCAGGGTTAGTCCAAAACACAATAAAACAATAAAATATTAGTTTATACAGCCTTAGATGTCTTGGTTCTGACTTTGGGTCTCCAAAATGGAGCCCTAGGTCGAATCGACGCCTACTGTTCCCTGGACGGGGAACGCGTCCTCACCTACTCCTCTCGGGAGAATGTACCTGATGCCAACCGCTCCTCTGGTTGGACTTTTGCCTAGCGGTCCTTCGCCAGGTCTTGAGTACCAAGCTGCCCTTCGCCTGGTGCCTAGCATTCCTTCGCTAGGGCTTCAGTCCCAAGCTGTCCTTCGCCTGGTGCCTAGCAGTCCTTCGCTAGGGCTTTGTATCCTGGCATTCCTTCGCCAGGTGTGCCCTTCGCTAGGGCTTTGTTTCCTAGCAGCCCTTCGCCAGGTGCCTAGCAGCCCTTCGCTAGGACTTTGTTTCCTGGCAGCCCTTCGCCAGGTGCCTAGCAGCCCTTCGCTAGGACTTTTCCTGCACACTTGAGTAACATTGTTAGATCACCAATAAACTTAACTTTGAATCCTTTGCCAATATCAAAACAAGGTTCGATATGGTGCTTCCTGCACCAACAATCTCCCCCTTTTTGATTTATGGCAACACAATTCAAAGTTAAGTTAAAAACTTATAACAGTTAATAACAGAAGATAAAAACACAATGAAGTATGAACGGAGTATGAACAGAATAGATTTAAAAAAAATTCTTTATTTCTCATACTCCCCCTAAAACCCTGAATTCTTTTGTTAAAACACTTAACTTTGACCTTTCCTCCCCCTTTGACATATATCAAAAACAAAACATGGGTGAACAGGGTAAAATTTTCAGAAGTTTTGCAAACCTAAATTTTGTTAAAAAAAACTTTTACTTACAAGGCTTTCCTTTCTCTCCCCCTTAATGTGAAATTCTTTTCCTTATGTTTTAGATCATTTCTAAGTTCAGTTTTGAGATGAATATTTTGAAAAACTTCTGAGTATCACATAGGAAATTCTAAGTTAAGAGCAACTCGAAGTTTTGAATTAAGTTTCTTTGAAAAGGGAAAAAGTTTAAGGAAGAATTTAATTTCTACTCTCCCCCTTAGCCATATATCAATAAAGAACTCTTGAAAAATATATTTTGAAAAACATTTAAAATTTGTGTATCAGAGCTCATGAGTTTTGAAAACATAAAAATACTTAGTATAATTCTTGAAAGCATAGCAAAAAGCTTAAATTTCTAGATTAAATCCATTTTGAAGAGTATTATGCAGTAAAAAAATATTTTGTATTTGAAAGAAAGTTTTTTTTTAAAAAAAAAAATTCCTTAAAAAAAATTTAGAAAAGATTTTTCAAGTACTTTTGAGATAAAGTATGATTTGAAACACATAAGTACTTTTAGAAAAGTATTAGACTTTGAAAGATATGAGTATTTTTGAAAAGTATTAGACTTTGAAAAGTATAAGTAATTTTATGAAAAGTAATTTTTGAAAAGTATTAGACTTTGAAAACATAATATTTTACTTGACTAGGTTTCTTTTCCAGTCTGACAGAATCCTAGGAAACCTTATTGTCTACAAGGACATTTTCCTAAGTGTCCTAGAAATTCTCCAACTCAAGTATATTCTATTTCCAAAAGAATTTTGATAATAAAAAATGATAGTACTTTGAAAGTATATGCTAGTACATTTTGAAACATGTATGACCTTTTGAAGACACAATATTTTGCTTGACTTGATTTATTTTCCAGTCTGACACAATCCTAGGAAACTTTGTTGACTACAAGGACATTTTCCTAAGTGTCCTGGAAAATTTTTAACCTAAGTAAATATAAATAGTAACTTCATAAGCCACAAGAATTTTGAAAAATAAAATAATAGTATTTTGAAAGAAAAATTATTTAAGTTTTCAAGAGGATTTTAAACTTGCAGTGCATGAAAACACATAATTTTGAAAATGTTCAATAATTCTTTTAATTTGATCTCCCCCTAAACTTGACCCAGTCCTAGGAAGCTTGTTGACTACAAGCGATCTTCCTCTGAGTTTTAGGGTTTGATTTCAATTATAAAAATTATCTAATAACGTCAAAACAAATAATTACCAACAAAAATATTTCAAAAATTTTTTTGACTCAAACTCCACCTAAATTTGACACATCCTAGGAGTCCTTGTAAATCATGAAGTGGACCTTCCTCTGTATCTTTAGGGTTTATTACAATCAAAAGAATAATTTTGAACAATCTTCGGAGTATGATAACTTTCAAAATAAATTTTTGAAAACATAACTTGAAATGATAGCACAGTTTTCGAAAATCATGATGATAATTTTTCAACGAGATAGTAATATCGAGGGTTTTTGAATAAGTTTTAAAGCATAAGGTTTTTGAAAAATTTGAATTTTTCGAAAAAAAATTAAGAAGAACTCCCCCTGTATCCGACACTGTTTGTCTTTTATCTAAGTTCCTTAAGGGACTTCAGTGTTGACCAGGTTTGACTATATGGACTAGGGTTGACTATTTTGACTAAATTAGAATAAGCCCTAGACTCTATTTATTGTGATATTTGACAAAAAGATGTGATAAATGAAACAGTAGGGTACAATACAATAAATTAAAAATTAGAGGTAAGTTTGAATAATTTTTGCAAATTTTTTTTATTTAAAAGGATAGTGATTTATGCTTTTAGATCCTAGATGACTCACCCAGTTCTACGTAGTCAAACATGTTAATCTTATGGGTTGTGTGAGTCAAATATTATAATTTTGAAGATAAATGATTGACAATAATTAAATTGAATTTTTAGAATTAATTAGGAATAATTAAGTTGAATTTGAGAATAATTAATCAAGAATAATTAAGTTGAATTTTGAGAATAATTAGTTGAGAATAATTAAGTTGAATTTTTAGAATTAATTAAGAATAATTAAGTTGAATTTTAGAATAATTAATCAAGAATAATAATTAAGTTGAAATTAGTTGAGAATAATTAAGTTGAATTTTATTTAATTGAATTATTTTGAATTATTTTGAATTTGATTGAATTAATTAATTGAATTGAATTTATTTAATTAAGATTTGATTGAGTTTAATTGATTTAATTAAGATTTAATTGAGTTTAATTGATCTAATTAAGATTTAATTGAATTTAATTGAATTTAATTGAATTAATTAAGATTTAATTGAATTTAATTGATTTAATTAAGATTTAATTGAATTTAATTGAATTAATTAAGATTTAATTGAATTTAATTGATTTACTTAAGATTTAATTTTGAATTTTAATTGGTTGGGTTGGACTCAACTTTTAGGTCCTAAGCATCTCACCCATTTCTAAGTAACAAAACAAGGTATCCTTATATGTTTTGTGAGATGCGTTAAGTTTTATCTTTGAATTTAAATTAAAAGCTATGATTTGATTGAAGCTTGTGTTAGATTCAAGTTTAACAAACGACAATTTGAAAGTAAGTTTCGATAATTGGCTTCCAGGTCTTGGCGAGGCACAGAGGCCTTCTTTGGCCGTAGCCTTATTGGATCAGCAACCCTTTCCTAGACAAAGCCTTTTAAAGAAATTTTATTTTCAAATTGCTTTCTGAGAAACTTTGATCTAACTAGCTTAGGATTCGGAGAGGTAGCTTCGGCTAGTTCCATCGGACTAAAAAGACCAAATAAGGTACTCCTTACCCTACTTGATTCCTTAGTCAGGCTTCCCTAACGTACTATCATCAAACCTTGTCCTAATACTAGGTTGTTCAAGTTTCAATTTAATCATTTGTCCTTAATCTAACCAATCCTAAAAAAAAATTAAGATTGCAAAAGAAAATAAACAAGCAACCAAAGAAAAAGTTATCTAAGTCACATCATAATTGAAATAATACTCAGGTTTTTAAAAATCAACAAGGTTGGGAATTAAATTTTCTGACATATTAACCTTANCGTAAACAGAGCCCCAAGCTCTGATACACTTGTTGGAAACCGGATGGCTAGAGAGGGGGGGTGAATATAGCCAATCACTTGGACTTAGACACAAATCGATTTTCTGCACTCAAGCTTATCAGTAGCACAGCGGAAGAAATAATCACAGAGTAAGCAGAAGACAGAAAACGAAAGCAACGCAGACACAATTGGCAGGATCGCTAACAAGGAGGGTTTACAAGGTTCGGGGATAACTTGCCCCTACTCCTTGGCGTGCCCTTAAGGTGGGCGATCCCTTGATCGTCCGCAGATCAAGCCCCGGTGTTCACCGGATATAAAGCAACCTCCTTCTCGGTGGAGAAACCTCTCCACAGCGTTTCAATCAGATTTAAGTTTAAGCACAAAGAAACAACAAGAAGGATCTGTTGGATCGAGAGAACCGATAGAGGGGGGTGAATATCGAAAAACGTTCGGATTTAACAGATAGAGAAATTATGCAGCGGAAATTCAAACACACAACGCAAACACAGGAGGTTTTACTTGGTTCGGAGCCCAGGTCGACTCCTACTCCAAGGCCCACGATCGTTGACCGTTTTCTGCGGGCAATTCTATAAGTTTGCAAATAGTTTACAGTATTGAGTTACAAATATAGCACAGTAAACTAAAAAATTAGAACTCTTCTTTTACCGACGTTCGATGTAGGTTGTCTTTTTCGGAGCAGCGGGACATCGTCGGCGCTTGAGTCACGAGTCGGGAGGTTTCCGGAGCAAAGCGCGAGAGCAGAAGAGCGTTGAAGCGTTGAGTGAATTGTTGCTTTGAAGCCTGGGGTCGAGGGCCCTTTATATAGCCCTGGGGGCGCCCGGATCGTCGGGGGCGCCCCCCCCCACGTGTCAGTTGATCCGGTGATTGCTCGGTCAGCTTCTGATCCCTTTACATTCGGGATCAGCTTTGACCGGGGCGCCCGGAGCGCTCGAGGAGCCCGTATTGACCGGGTCAAACTTTCATCCGTTGGCTTCGAGGGGAGCTGCTTCGGTAGTTGGTGCTGGGGGCGCCCGGGACGCTGGGGGCGCCCGGGAGCAGCGGGGGTGCCCGGGAGCACGGGGGCGCCTCGCCCAACAGCTGTTCGAAGCCTTCCTTACTTACATTGTTTTGTATGCACCTTGGGGGCGCCCGGGACACTCCGGGCGCCCTACTCACCCACTGCCTCACTCCTTTGAGGCTCTCTGAGCTGCAGACACTCGTTCCTTTGGTCCTGCATCCAGGGTTAGTCCAAAACAACATAAAATAATAATGTGTTAGTTTATACAGCCTTAGCTGTCTTGGTTCTGACTTTGGACCTCCAAAATGGAGCCCTAGGTCGAACCGACGCCTACTGTTCCCTCGACGGGGAACGCGTCCTCACCTACTCCTCTCGGGAGAATGTACCTGATGCCAACCACTCCTCTGGTTGGACTTTTGCCTGGTGGTCCTTTGCCAGGTCTTGGATACAAAGCTGTCCTTCGCCCGGTGCCTAGCAGTCCTTCGCCAGGTGCCTAGCAGCCCTTCGCTAGGACTTTGTTTCCTGGCAGCCCTTCGCCAGGTGCCTAGCAGCCCTTCGCTAGGACTTTGTTTCCTGGCAGCCCTTCGCCAGGTGCCTAGCAGTCCTTCGCTAGGGCTTTGTTTCCTGGCAGCCCTTCGCCAAGTGCCTAGCAGCCCTTCGCTAGGACTTTTCCTGCACACTTGAGTAACATTGTTAAATCACAAATAGACTTAACTTTGAATCCTTTGCCAATATCAAAACAAGGTTCGATATGGTGCTTCCTGCACCAACAATCTCCCCCTTTTTGATTTATGGCAACACAATTCAAAGTTAAGTAAAAGCATATAACAGTTAATAACAGAAGATAAAAACACAATGAAGTATGAACGGAGTATGAACGGAGTAGATTTAAAAAAAAATTTATTTCTCATACTCCCCCTAAAACCCTGAATTCTTATGTTAAAACACTTAACTTAACTTTGACCTTTCCTCCCCCTTTGACATATATCAAAAACAAAACATGGGTGAACAGGGTAAAATTTTCAGAAGTTTTGCAAACCTAAATTTTGTTAAAAAAAACTTTTACTTACAAGGCTTTGCAAAAAAAGAATTTTACTTGGGCAAAATTTTGAAGGCAAATTTCCCAAAAAAAATTTGTTTACCAAAAATTTTTGCACACTTAGAAATATTTGTTTGGAAACACTTTGTGCATTTTGGAAAACAAGATCTGGACAAGTGTTTTTTTTCACCAAAAAACTTTACATAGAAATATTTGCCAAAATTTTTAACTAGTTTTTGCTCAACCAAATTTTGTTTACTAAGAAGAATTTTACTTAGAAAAAAACATTCACTTAAAAATAATTTTGAAACACTTAGAAATGCTTAGAAACTTTTGAAGCACTTTTTGAAAAAGAGATAAAGATTAAAACAATTTCTCTCTTTCCTTTCTCTCCCCCTTAATGTGAAATTCTTCTCCTAAGTTTTAAACCATTTCTAAGATAACCTTTCTTTAAAAAACGTTTAAGGAAGAATTTAATTTCTACTCTCCCCCTTGGCCATATATCAATAACAAAATATATTTTGAATGAAGTTTTTTAAAAAAAATTATGTATCAGAGCCTATGAGTTTTAAAAAAAATACTTAGCATAATTCTTGGAAGTATAGCAAAAAAAACTTTAAACTGCACCAACAAAATTCCACTTAAAAAAATATTTTATATTTGTAGGCAAATCTTTTAGAAACTTCATGCACTTAGAACACTATTGCCTTTACAAGTATTAGTACTTTTCAAAACATTATACTTTGAAAAATAGAAGTACTTTTGAAGATTATGCATTAAAAAAAATTAATTTTATTTTGAATACTTGACTTGATTTCTTTTCCAGTCTGACACAATCCTAGGAAACCTTGTTAACTACAAGGACATTTTCCTAAGTGTCCTGGAAATTTTTCAACCCAAGTAAATATTATTTCAAAAGGTATTTCAAAAATAATTTTATAAGCCACAAAAACATTTTAAAATAATATTATTTTGTAAGACAAATGTTTTCGACACAATTTTGAAAATATAGTGTATGAAAACATATTATTTAGAAATGTTTAATAACTCTTTTAATTTGACCTCCCCCTAAACTTGATACAGTCCTTGGAAGCTTGTTAACCACAAGTATTCTTCCTCTGAGTTCTTGGGGTTCGATTTAAATTATAAGAATTATCTAATAACTTCAAAACAAATAATTACCAAAAAAAATATTTCAGAAATTCTTCTTTTGACTCCAACTCCCCCTAAATTTGACACATCCTAGGAGTCCTTGTAGATCATTAAGTAGACCTCCTTTGTGTCTTTAGGGTTTACCAGAATCAAGAGAATAGTTTTGAATAAAAGTATGGTAATTTTTAAGAAGATAATTTTAGAAAATTCAATTTGGAATGAAGAGAATTTTTAAAGAATAAGCCCTGAAAACAAAATTTGAAATGATAATTGTATTTTGAAATATAGTATTTTTGAGCTTCTTCTAATTTGATCTCCACCTAGATCTGACACAGTCTGGCTTTTATCTAAGTTTCTTAAGAGGTTTCAGTGTTGAGCAAGTTTGACTATGTTGACTAGGGTTGACTTTTTTGACCAAGTTTGACTAAGTTGACTATGTTTGACAAATCAATAACTAAATCAAACAAGCCCTAGATTATATTTAAAACGAGTCTATTGAGATATTTAACATGAAATTTCATATTAAAAAAAATGTTAGAATTGAAAGAGTAGGGTACCGAAAACTGAAAAAAAAAGATAATTTTGAATAACTTTTGAAAACATTTTTTATTTAAAAGGATAGTGAATTATGCTTTTAGATCCTAGATATCTCACCCAGTTCTACATGATCAAGCATGTTAACCTTATGGGTTTTGTGAGACAAAAATAGAAGTAAGGATTTTACTTTGAAAAATCATGATTAATTTTGAAAAACTGAATTAACTTTGAAAACAATTTTAATGAATTTTAGCTTTATTTTGAAAAAATAGTTGAGTCTAAGATCAATTAAAATTTGTGTTAGATTTGAATTTGACAAGAAGTAACTTGAATTTGAATTTCAAAAATTGGCTTCCAGGTCTTGGCGAGGCACTAGGCCTTCTTTGGCCGTAGCCTTATTGGATCATCAACCCTTTCCTAGACAAAGCCTTTAGTGAAATTTCATCTTCAAAATTGCTTTTTGATAAATTCTGGTCTAACTAGTTTGGGTCTTGGATCGGTAGCTTCGGCTAGTTCCGCCAAAATGGCTTCCCTAACGTACTATCATCTCACCTCCACCCAATACTATGTTGTTCAAATTTCAGTTAAACCGTTTTAGTCCTTATCTAACCAGTCCTAATTCTAAGGAAAAATAAATAACTAAAATAAAAGCAACATACAATTAAAGCAAACAAGAAAAAATGATCTAAGTTACATCATAATCGAAATAAAACTCTGGTTTATACAAATTAACCACGTTATTTGAGATAAATGTTGGATTTTCAGGTATTGAAAATTTACCTTTTGATTCCCGGTTGGGAATCTCCCCCTTGATACTTGTCGTCATTCTTCTTTGTTTCTTTATCATCTTGTAGTGAACACGAGCTAATCGGAACATTTTGGTTCGATCTCCTTCTTTGTCGTCAAATATTGAGTCTGAGTTGGACTCCGATACTGGTTGAGGCCACTTTTGCAGTTCTCTTGGAGTTTTCCCTGCAATGAAAACTATACCTTCCTCGACCATAATGCAGTTAGTCTGTTCATGAAGTTCTAATTCGGAAAATAATTCATCTAGTTTAATTTTTGAGAGATCCCTTGAAACCTTGTATGCATCTACCATAGATGCCCACAAGGTGTTTCTAGGGAAAGCATTTAAAGCACACCTTATTAGGTCACGGTTTTCAACCTTGTGACCTATAGTGTGAAGACCGTTCATCAATTCTTGGATTCGTGCGTGAAGCTGGGCTGCTGTTTCGTTGTCAGCCATCTTGATGGTATACAATTTGTTCAGGAGCAGATCTCTCTTACTGATCCGAGTGTTTGATGTTCCTTCATACAGCTCGATTAATTTTGCCCACAGCTCCTTGGCACTGTTGAAGGGGCCCACCCGGTTCAGCTCCTCTTTTGTTAAGCCACATTGAAGGGTCTGAGTCGCCTTTGCATCTGCTTCGATTCTTCGTTTCAGAGCGGTGTCCCACTCTGTGTAGCTTTGAGGAACTCCTTCAGCATTTTTGGGTATCTCCAGTCCGGACTAGATGATAATCCACATGTCCACCTGAGTTTTCAAGTGGACCTCCATTCGACTTTTCCAGTAGGAAAAGTCTTCTCCATTGAAAAGTGGAGGTCTGGCGGTGCTGAATCCTTCTTGCATGGCCATTTAATCTGAAAAAAAAATAACTAACAAAAAATTTCCCAAGACTTGGTCTTGGATTAGTAGTGCGGGATAAGGAAAATAAAATAACGAGGGGTGTTGCACCAACCTCGATTAACGAGAAAAAAATTCGAACGAAAATTTTTTTTAAAAAAATTCGAACGAGAAAAAGAAAATAAAAAATCCGAAAAATTTTCAAACTGGTGGTTGCACCAAATTTGAACTTCCCCGCTCTGATACCACTTATTGGATCGAGAGAACCGATAGAGGGGGTGTGAATATCGGAAAACGTTCGGATTTAACAGATAGAGAAATTATGCAGCGGAAATTCAAACACACAATGCAAACACAGGAGGTTTTACTTGGTTCGGAGCCTAGGTCGACTCCTACTCCAAGGCCCATGGTCGTTGACCGTTTTCTGCAGGCAATTCTATAAGTTCGCAAATAGTTTACAGTATTGAGTTACAAATATAGCACAGTAAACTAAAAAATTAAACTCTTCTTTTACTGACGTCCGATGTAGGTTGTCTTTTTCGGAGAAGCGGGACGTCGTCGGCGCTTGAGTCACGAGTCGGGAGGTTTCCGGAGCAAAGCGCGAGAGCAGAAGAGCGTTGAAGCGTTGAGTGAATTGTTGCTTTGAAGCCTGGGGTCGAGGGCCCTTTATATAGCCCTGGGGGCGCCCGGATCGTCGGGGGCGCCCCCCCCCCCACGTGTCAGTTGATCCGGTGATTGCTCGGTCAGCTTCTGATCCCTTTACATTCGGGATCAGCTTTGACCGGGGCGCCTGGAGCGCTCGGGGCGCCCGTATTGACCGGGTCAAACTTTCATCCGTTGGCTTCGAGGGGAGCTACTTCGGTAGTTGGTGCTGGGGGCGCCCGGGACGCTGGGGGCGCCCGGGAGCAGCGGGGGTGCTCGGGAGCACGGGGGCGCCCAGCCCAGCAGCTGTTCGAAGCCTTCCTTACTTACATTGTTTTGTATGCACCTTGGGGGCGCCCGGGACACTCCGGGCGCCCTACTCACCCACTGCCTCACTCCTTTGAGGCTCTCTGAGCTGCAGACACTCGTTCCTTTGGTCCTGCATCCAGGGTTAGTCCAAAACAACATAAAATAATAATGTGTTAGTTTATACAGCCTTAGCTGTCTTGGTTCTGACTTTGAGCCTCCAAAATGGAGCCCTAGTTCGAACCGACGCCTACTGTTCCCTCCACGGGGAACGCGTCCTCACCTACTCCTCTCGGGAGAATGTACCTGATGCCAACCGCTCCTCTGGTTGGACTTTTGCCTGGCGGTCCTTTGCCAGGTCTTGGATACCAAGCTGTCCTTCGCCCGGTGCCTAGCAGTCCTTCGCTAGGGCTTTGTATCCTGGCAGCCCTTCGCCAGGTGCCTAGCAGCCCTTCACTAGGACTTTGTTTCCTGGCAGCCCTTCGCCAGGTGCCTAGCAGCCCTTCGCTAGGACTTTGTTTCCTGGCAGCCCTTCACTAGGTGCCTAGCAGTCCTTCGCTAGGGCTTTTTTTCCTGGCAGCCCTTCGCCAAGTGCCTAGCAGCCCTTCGCTAGGACTTTTCCTGCACACTTGAGTAACATTGTTAAATCACAAATAGACTTAACTTTGAATCCTTTGCCAATATCAAAATAAGGATCGATATGGTGCTTCCTACACCAACAGGATCTTACTCAAGCACTTAGCAAGGACAAGAACACAGCAAGCTTATTCCGAGCTCCACCCAGCGATGATCTCACGCAAGGACTCCCTCCTTCGTGTCTTCTCACTGTTGGACTCCAAGCTCCTTGTTCCTTCCTCCAAGCACTCACGTAAGAGTTGGTTGCTCCTCAGATCTCAATGACTTGCTCAAAGAATCAACAGCACACGCACACAGCAAGTCAAGTGTGGAGAACACAAAATCGCAGCAAGAACTTCAGCAAGCTTGAACACTTCCAATTTTCAAAACTCTGCTTCAACCGAAGTCTCTTCTCTCTTTTGTTTCTCCACCAAGCATCAGATGACACCATCCCTGCAGCTCTCAGCTGCTCATCTGTCAACGCTAGCTACCACTGAGCTATCCCTGGACTCCCTGAGCTTCCCTCAGCTAAGCTCCAGTCTGCAACTCGGCCGTTGCAACCTGAGATTGAAAAACGGACAAACCTGCTCTAAGGAAAGCCTCCATTGACTTCTCCTTGAGTGTTTGAATCCTCCCCTGTCACCTGTAGCTTAATCAGAGTGTTAGAGCAGCATATCAAACAGCATATCATGTATCAGATGTTAAGCGTAGAGAATCGGATACGTTCAGACGCGATCAGAGCGTCTGACAGTGCAATTTGAATTAAATTGATCGGTCACCGGAACGATCAGAGCGCCTCCTGATCGGTCACCAGACCGATCAGGCTGGGTCCAGACCGATCAGGCTCCGTCCTGATCGGTCCCCAACGCTCGATTAGAAATCGCGATTTCTTTGGACTCTCCTGGATCGATCACCAGACCGATCCCAGGTTGTGGATCGATCACCCGACCGATCCACTCCTTTATTGAGCGATTTTTGAGCTTCGCAGTCCTGACCTCCTGATCGATCACCGGACCGATCAGGCAACCTCCTGATCGATCACCAGACCGATCAGGTCGTGATCAGACCGATCAGGCTCCGTCCTGATCGATCATAGAGAGGAACTTGCGACGCTGGATCGTTCTCCAGAACGATCTGCACAGTGATCCTGATCGGTCCCCAGACCGATCAGGAGTAGATCAGCAAGGGAACTCAACCTCACTGTTTGCTCCCTGATCGGTCACCAGGCCGATCAGGAGCCAAGCAGTGGGTGAAACGCATACTCCCTGATCGATCACCAGACCGATCCACGGGGCTCCAAACACCTTAGCCCTCCAAGCTAAGGATTTTTCACCTAACCCTCCAAGTTGGGAATTTGCACCTAACCCTCCAAGATAGGACTTTTCACCTAGCCCTCCAAGCTAGGACTTTTCACCCAACTCTTCCGGATTAGGACTTTTCCAAACCTAGCCCTCCAAGCTAGGACCTGACCCTCCAAGCCAGGACTTTTTCACCTAATTCTCCAAGATGAGAATTTGCACCTAACCCTCCAAGTTAGGACTTTTCACCTAGCCCTCCAAGCTAGGACTTTTCACCCACCTCTTCCGAATTAGGACTTTTCACACACCTAGCCCTCCAAGCTAGGATTTTCAACACCTAACCCTTCAGATTAGGATTTTCCAACACCTGGCCCTCCAAGCTAGGATTTTTCACATACCATGCCTGATCCTCGATCAGGACTTAATCATAGTCAATAATCATCCACCTAAACTAAAATCGGTGTCAACACCAAAACAACAACCAGGGCCAGATTGCATCAACATTGACCATCAAGCGATCTAGTTCCTCTTTCATTGGGACGATGGATTGTCCCACCGGCTCTACCATCGGTGCTCCTTCTGGTGCTTTACTGGTTTCCCATAGATAGCGCCAAACTTGTTCCGGAAGGAATCAACGTTGATGGCCAGTCACCAGGGTTCAGCCCACGCGGATGCTGACGCTAGAGGAAGAACTTCCACCCTACGAGATTAACACGAGCGTTAATGGGAACACGCCAGAGGTTGTCCGGCGGAGCCCACTCTGACGCTCAAGTCAGTGCCTCAATCTAGGAGATGGGGAAAAAAGTAAGGAAAATGCGTAAGTTAGAGTGTGTGTCCCCCTTATCGGAGGGGTTAGAGTACCTTTTATACTTGAGGCGGCGACAGTCACACATGTCTCCACGATCTTCGCCACGCCCCCTAATTGTCGGTTACGGGATAACCCTTGCAATGGTCCACACAGTCATTAAATCTGGACCGTTGCGGTAATTATTGGTCATGATTATCCCATAATAATTGGTGATGATTATCTGCAGATCCGAAGAAAGGGGGACCATTACTTGAGGTCAAGTGCTCCTTGGGCTCCGCTACGCCCAGGTGATCTCGGGGGGCCAGACCTCCCGAGGTGATCCAGGCATGTGTCCTCCCAGGTCGGTCTCCAGAGTATGCCTGCCCATGGTGGTCTCGGGCATCTACCTTCCCGAGGGGGTTTATTATTATTTTTTATTATGATTCATGTACAAATCTTTTTGGTTGGGATGCAGTCATTCTTTCATTGTGAGGTCGTTAAGCTTTTTCTCACTCAGTTATCTTTCTCATTTTAATTTGATACTACTGTCTCTTGAGTAGCCACTTTAGATATCAAAACTAATAAATATGAGTAGCTTTATTTCTTTTTAATACCTTGAACTTTCAGAAAAACTAACTACTTTATCATAAATCTTTTGGCCACTGACTTACTTTGGCACAGAATTGGTTGCTGTTCTTCGCACTTGCAAGATCTAAATTGTAATATGCTTTATGTAATCCAGATCTTTCCTATGCGGAGGGTCAACCGACCTCCTTGTCTACTACGGGTACTGTTGGTATCACTACTATGCTCGTTCCTACATGTCAGGATTCGTGCAAACATCATTCTTCTTCGGATTCATGACTTGTTTCTGCTATGGCTTCTTCTTGATGCTCAACACGGTTGGTTTCCATGCTGCGTTGCTCTTCGTTCGTCACATATACCATTCCATCAAGTGCGAGTAGATTACATAAAGCAAATTGTATTGGCTTTCATGGATGGATTCATGTCGGTGACTGTTGATAATGGCACTGGTTTGACTTGGAGATCAAGAGTTCTAGTAGATGTAGTAGTCATTGAGTTGCACACTTCTTTTGTGCTGCTTTCATCAGTCAAATCTTCCTCAATTTCGACTTGTATGCTTGTCAATGTTTGTAAAACATAAATACATGCATTTGTAAGATAGGTTTTCTTGCAATATTTGATGAAATCGCTAGAACACAATAAATATTTACACTACTAGAAGTGATCAAAATAAATATTTAGTTTGGTCCCTTAGGCACGATGTGGTGATTGTTGGTGACGAGATGGCTAGATAGGGGGGGAGGGTGAATATAGCCAATCACTTTTTCTTCGAGAAGTTAGCACGTTTCTGCACTCGAAGTTGTTAGTAGCACAGCGGAAGTATGGAAAACAGAATGTGCAAAAACTAAAACAGAAAACTAACTACCAAGATTAGTAAGATCGCTAACAAGGAGATTTTACAAGGTTCGGGGATAACTTGCCCCTACTCCTTGGCGTGCCCTTAAGGTGGGTGATCCCTTGATCATCGGCAGATCAAGCCCCGGTAACACCGGATAAATCAGCAACCTCCTTCTTGGTGGAGAAACCTCCCCACAGTGTGTTTCAAACAAGGATATAGTTTAAGCACAAAGAAACAACAAGAAGGATCTTACTCAAACACTTAGCAAGGACAAAAACACAGCAAGCTTCCCTGAGCTCCACCCAGTGGCGATCTCACGCAAGAACCCTTCTTCGTGTCTTCCCACTGTCAGACTCCAAGCTTCTTGTTTTCTCCTTCAAGCGCTCAAGTAATGGATGATTGCTTTTCGATCGCTTGCTCAGAATGATGGAAACTTCAAGAACAGCAAGCTTGATGTGGAGAACTCAAGGCACAGGAACTCAAGAACACAAGCTGTAAAACTGTCGAACTCTACTTCACCGAAGCTGTCTCTCGTTCCTTTTGTTTCTCCACTAAGCAACAAGTGACCTCATCTCCAACAGCCTCCAGCTGCCTCACTGTCAACGCCAACTACACTGAACCCTCACTGAACTTCCTGAGCTCCCTCATCCAAGCTTCAGTCAGCGGCTTCAGTCCTGCAGCTCCAGCCGTTGCAACCTGAGTGGAGAAATGGACAAACCTGCTCCAAGGAAAGCCCCCTTTGACTTCTCCTTGAGTGTTTGAATCCTCCCCTGTCACCTGCAGCTTAGTCAGAATATTAGAGCAGTATATCACATAGTAAATCAAGTATCAGAGGTAACCATCAGCGAATCGGATACGGTCAGACGTGATCAGAGCGTCTGACAGTGCAATTTGAATTAAAGTGATCGGTCACCAGATCGATCAGAGCAACTCCTGATCGGTCACCAGACCGATCAGGCTAGGTCCAGACCGATCAGGCTCCGTCCTGATCGGTCCCCAACGCTCAATCAGAAATCGCGATTTCTTTGTGACTTCTCCTAGATCGATCACCGGACCGATCCCAGATCGTGGATCGATCACCCGAACGATCCACCCCTTTCTTGGGCGATTTCTGAGCTTCGCAGTCCAGACCTCCTGATCGGTCATCAGACCGATCAAGTAGCCTCCTGATCGGTCACCAGACCGATCAGATCATGACCAGACTGATCAGGCTAGAGCCTGATCGATCATAGTGAGGAACCTGCGATGCTGGATCGTTCTCCAGAACGATCTGTACAGTGATCCTGATCGGTCTCCAGACCGATCAGGTTCAGATCAGCAAGGGAACTCAACATCAACTGTTCGCTCCCTGATCGGTCACCCGACCGATCAGGAGCCAAGCAGTAGGTGAAACACACACTCCCTGATCGGTCACTGGATCGATCAGGAGCAGTACAGTAGGTTCCCAACCTCACTGTGTGCTCCCTGATCGGTCACTAGACCGATCAGTCGTTTCTGGATCGGTCACCAGACCGATCCACGAAGGAGCAGCGTGCCAGAATCCCTGACCGATCACCAGACCGATCCAGAGACGTAAACTTAGCCCTCCAAGCTAAGTTCTCTTCCACCTTAGCCCTCCAAGCCAAGGATTTTTCATCTAACTCTCCAAGTTGGGAATTTGCACCTAACCCTCCAAGTTAGGACTTTTCACCTAGCCCTCCAAGCTAGGACTTTTCACCTAGCCCTCCAAGCTAGGACTTTTCACCCAACCCTTCCGAGTTAGAACTTCATCCAAACTAGCCCTCCAAGCTAGGCACCTGACCCTCCAAGCCAGGACTTTTTCACCTAATTCTCCAGGATGGGAATTTGCACCTAACCCTCCAAGTTAGGACTTTTCACCTAGCCCTCCAAGCTAGGACTTTTCACCCAACCTTTCCGAATTAGGACTTTTCCAACACCTAGCCCTCCAAGCTAGGACTTTTCAACACCTAACCCTCCAGGTTAGGATTTTCCAGTACCTAGCCTCCCAGACTAGGATTTTCAACACCTAACCCTCTAGGTTAGGATTTTCCAACACCTAGCCCTCCAGACTTGGATTTTCCATACCATGTCTGATCCCCGATCAGGACTTAATCATAATCAATAATCATCCACCTAAACTTAAATCGGTGTCAACACCAAAACAACAATCAGGGCCAGACTGCATCAACAATCTCCCCCTTTTTGTTGTTTGACAACCCGATCTAAGTTTAGGGATCTCAATCAATATTTTTCAACTTTAGAATCATAGGGGAATCCAGATCCTCCCCCTACAACATGATCATCCTAAACTTAACATGATCCACACTCTCCCCCTTTGTCGAACACCGAAAAGGGGCAAGAGGGACTGTTAAGATTAAAACAAACTCCCCCTCAACCCTAGGGGTATCCCAAATCAACAAAGATATGATAGGTTGTTGGATAACCATACGAACACATGTGAAAAAGATAGAGCAAAATATAGCAATCATATGCATCATATGAACACGGATTATCAACTCGCAAAGCATGTCATAACATGTATATGTATCAGGTAGACATGGCAGTACAAGCATGAACATGGCAGTGTAGTAAACATGCAGATCATAGTCATATAAACAGCATGGCATCAACAATAGGCATACTATCATGAGATAAAAACATAATCATGGCAATATAGCACAATTGCAACTAGTAGTCATCAAAGCATCAACAAACAGTAACATCCTAAGCAAGATAGAACAGACAAAAGTCAGGATGTACACAGCCGTCAAAAACATCAAACACGAACACAGAACGGTCAATCGTCAGTTGGATCATCGTCCGAATCATCAATGTAGACGATATCTCCTGGTGAAGGGCCACTGGGAGATGCACCATCGGGAAATGTATGATGATACCATTCTTCATACCATCTGTCCTGGAAGGAGTGCATCTCAGAGACATCAGAGGCTAAGGCATCGAGACGGTGATCAAAAGTCTGAAACTTTGAGCGGACCTCCTGTCGCCAGAGCTCAGAGATATGCAATTCGTGCTGCAGCATCCGCTCTAACTCCGCAATCTGCCATCGAAGGTCAGGAGCCCACTCATCATAATCATCTACATCAGCGGACTGCTCCTGGGAATGGGCCGCTCCTGGAAACTCCCCCCATGTGTCTCGGATTCTTCCAACGCAACCCTCGTGATCCGACAACAATCCCAGACTGGGCCATCATGCGACGATCAAGTCGGCAGTCCTGTCGCACCATAGGTACAGTACGACCCTGTGAGACATCGATCCCAACGGACTGCGGCCAGGCAGTGATGATATGACCGAATGGCATATAGATCGTCTGACCATATCTCAGACCATGAACAATGATGGAGAAGTAGATGGACGGAGCTATGTCAAAATCTAACTGCAGATGCATCCCGTAAAGCATCAGGCAGTGGAATGGATGGATCTCATCAAGATGCTTTGACGTAGTTGGAAGAAGACAATTTGTGATAATCTTAAACAGAACATAATCAATGGGAGATAGATGGAGAGCAGGAAATGTGGGAAATGTATGGGTGTGCGCACCAGAACCCCGTGGCCTGGGGTGGCCTAGAAAATGCTCATAGATGGAGTCAGGAGTGACTCCAGTAAAGGGGACAGGAAGAGGGTCAGGAAGATATGGGTAAAGCGAAAAATCATTCTCAGAGCGACGACAACCCAGAAACATAGTGAAGGATGATAGGGTAAAGTAAAGATCGACACCGGTGACACGGGTCCGCCACCCCGTGCCCTCCCCATTGGCCAGATTATTGTAGAATTCAGAGACCAAATCAACATTGATTGGCCTTTCTAAGAAAAGGATGTTTTGAAGCTCATAGTACTCAATGATTCCTCTCACCGTAGGACAATGTTCATAAACAAAAGTTTGATCCACTGACCGACATGGCATTAGTTTGAAGTTGTGCCAATGAAATTCTAGGGCATAGAGAATGTTCTGAAATCTAGGATGTGAGGGAGATGGAGGCCTCATAGGAGGTGTAGAAGACGAAGGGTCTTTGTCCTTAGAACTATCCTCCATAGGTTCCTTACCCTTGGAAGACTTTCTATGGGGGGTTGAATTGGTCATGACACAGAATTTAATCAATTTTGGGCATGGATATAGATTGAATCACACATACAAAGATTGATCATCATAGATAAGACCCAATCAAAAGATAGACATCAAAAGTAGAGCAATAGCGAGAACAAGAGCCAAAAGGATCGAATTGATGGGAAAGTAGGGTCACGGCAGACACAGGAGTCACGCAAGTGCAATCAGGTCACGGTACAACAACAAGAACAAGAACCAAAACATGGTTAGCTTCACAAACACATATTATAGATTGATTCGAATGAAAAACCAAAGCAAGAACTTACTTTGGCGCCATTGGAGTAGTTCCTGGAGGTCGAGAGCAAAAACCTTGCGCGGAAGAGGGGGTCGCGGCGCAAGAGATGGTCGCAGAATGTTTCTGCGAGAGAGGAATGTGCACAGGACTCCGAGAATCCTTCACACTTACGCTCACGCGAGGAAGAGGAACAAGAGGAGAGCCTTCTTGCACACACGGGGTCGCGCAAGGGGTTTTTCGGCGCTAGGGTTCGGGAGATGAAGGTGTTTGGCGAAGTTAATCGGTTGGTGGATCGGTCCACCAACCAGAATTTAATGCATCTGAACGGATCACCGTTCGATCTGATCGCACTCAGACCGATCAGGCTACAGCCTGATCGGACTGAGCGTATCCTGATCGGTCGGGTGACCGATCAGACACACTTCTGATCGGTCGGTTGACCGATCAGGACACGAACAGTAGGGTCTGGAGGAAAACTGCTGGGCTCCCTGATCGGTCTGTGGACCGATCACCATAGGATGCCAGATCGGTCCAGGGACCGATCCAGGCTAGCTCAGTACGCTTAGTCAAATTCCGGAAGATCACAGCTTGCCTCGCTGATCGGTCTGTGGACCAAACACCACAGGAAGAAGCCAGATCGGTCCAGGGACCGATCATCCCTATGCCTAATCGGTCCGGTGACCGATCAGGCTTCCTGGTATTCCCTGATACGAACTGAAATGTTCAGTTTCAGAATTTCTGAAACTTTCCAACGAGATCTGATGAACTTTATCGAACTTGGACATGATTTCCTGACTAAAATTGATCCCTTAACAAGAATCAAAGGTCCTTATAGGTTCAACAATCACTTTGACCCATACAAATGGAGTCAAACTCAATCAACAATCAATCAACCAAATTCATTCAAGTTTGAGTCAAATCCAATGTTCCAATCAAGTTGCCTTGATTGGAATGTCCAAGTATGATTATAGAGCCATATACACATATGTTATGCAATGATTTTCCCCATACTTAGTCACCACCGTGATTATTATCTCGTCAACTTAATCTCTCAAGGGATGCATTGATATTTTGAGAAATTGAGTTGATCCTAACATCTCACCCCATGTCTAGCAAACAAAAACATTTTGGTAAACCTTATAGTTTGTGTGAGATGTCCCCAAAGTTACCCAATTGATTCCCAACAATTTCGAAATAATCATGAAGGATTTTGAATGCAATTTGAAAATCATGAAGCACGACACATTCCCAATTCCCGTCTTAGGAAACTAAATTCATTTTCGGGAGGTGGTTTAGTGAAAATGTCAGCTAGGTTTGACTTTGACTCTACATGAGAGAGTATGATGTTCCCCCTAGCTACATGATCCCTAATGAAGTGGTGTCTTACTTCAATATGTTTTGTCCTAGAATGATGGACTGGATTCTTGGTTAAGTTAATTGTGCTAATGTTATCACATAACACTTGCACACCCTTGTAACTCAATCCATAGTCCTCTAAGGTGTGAATCATCCACAACAATTGCGATACACTCTCTCCCATGGCGATATATTCTGCCTCGGTGGTGGAAAGAGCAACACAATGTTGCTTCCGACTCGACCAACTTACTAAGGACGAACCTAAGAATTGGCAGCCCCCACTAGTGCTTTTCCGGTCCAACTTACATCCAGCGTAGTCGGAATCCGTATAGCCAATCAAATCAAAAGATTCGGTACGGGGATACCAAAGACCTACACCAATTGTGCCCTTGAGATATCTCAAAATTCGCTTTACAGCAATTAAATGAGAATCCTTGGCATAAACTTGATACCTAGTGCACATACCTACAGCAAATAGTATATCTGGTCGACTGGCTATAAGGTATAGCAGACTACCTATCATGCTTCGATATTGAGTTAGATCAACAGGTTTACCACTCTCATCATTGTCTAATCTTGTGTTTGTAGCCATGAGAGTGGTTACCTCTGTAACGTCTGAAAATTCTCAAAACTAATTTTGGAAATATCCTAGAATTTATTCCGAATTTATGGATATTTTTATAGAATTTTTCCATGGACAAATAAGGCAAAAAAGGAATAAATATAAAATGTGCAGTAAAAAGAAATAAGGGGGTTTGAACCCTAGACCTTTCCAGTGAGAGGAGAATGGGCGGACCAACCGGGATGGTTTGCTTTTGTTAAAATAGATTAAGGGAAACAAGAGATAAGCTGGAATTAGTTAAATTCGCCCCCCCCCATAAGTATAAAAGAGGGAGTTACGAGTTTTAGGTTAATTTTCTCCAAACCCAGCGACGCCGACGCCCTCCCTCACGCACGCGACCTCTCCTCTCGCCCTCTCTCCCGCCCAAGACAAAGGAGAAGCCAAGGGAAGGTCTCAAGAGGCCCTATTCTCTACGAGAATTCTCGTAGACACGAGGAGAACGCCAAGGAGCAAGAAGAACGTCGAAATTCGACGTTCCCTCGGGAATTTCAGATTTTATTCGTAAGGAAAACCTAGCGCAGGATGTAAGTATCCCTCACCTGCAATATAAGTAGTTTCGGTTGACGTTTCGTATGCTTTAGTTTCTTATATGTATGTCCTACGGTTAGATATCGTGGATTATGAACAAGCACGTTGTATTAACCCTTCGGATTAGTTTTAGAGTCTGAAGGTATCCCTGGATGGGCTTGAGTGCACTTACCCTTCAGTTTCGGGTTAAGGAGCACGTTCGAGTGCCCAGGGAGCGACTTTAAAAGAAAAGAAAGGGTTAAGTTGCAAGGTGTTTGTTAAATTGTTAGTCAGTTAATGCTTTAGAAAGCATTAAAGAATAGAAATTTTTGCTTCAGTTATGATTGGGACCAAGGTCCAGTGGGATGGGCTCCTAGTTGCCCCTAGGTTTAGATAACCTAGTAAAAGCAAGAATCAGAAGAGAAAAAGAAAAGTATAAAAGAACTATTTTATTTTCAGTTGGCATTGTACCGGACTTCGGTCCAGGGATGGGCTCCAAGTTGCCCCTAGGTTCAGATAACCTAGTATGGGATGGGCTCCTAGTTGCCCCTAGGTTTAGATAACCTAGTAGAACCCTAAAGGATTCGGGATTTGCTACCTCGGGTTTATTAGGGATGCGCGCACAGTTGGTACATTGCCGGGCCCACAGTAGTTGATTATTACTTTCACCTACTATATGTATTTAGTTTTCAGAAATTTATATTAACATGTGGTAGATTTAATAATTAGTTTTATGTTAGTTAGTTCCAGTTCCCGTTCAGATATGTATGTCATGTCATAGCTTACTTTTCAGTTTTAGTTCAGTATGTGTCATGTCTCAGTTATATGCCATGACATCCTATGATCTATATTTTAGCATGAGCCTAACATGATTACTTATGGATATGAGCATGTATATGCCTAGCATGTTTTACAAAAGCATAATTCGAGTTTTCATGATTTTGTGAGGCTAGATGGTACTTACTAAGCTTTATGCTTATTAATTTGCATTTCCTTATACTGCAGATACAGGTAAAGGAAAGCACTAGTAGCGGAGGCGGCGGGCTTGATGCAAAGTGTGTGTGATGGTGGAGTTGGAATAAAAGTCTTCGGAACTTGCAAAGCATAGAAAGTCTTTATTATGCTTCTTTAGTTATTCCGCAATAAATTATGTGAACCATGTATGAACTTAATTAGACTTGTATTCGTGGTGTCTAGTATGCTTCTTTAGTTTTCTTGTTTATGCTTCTTCAGTTATTTCGCGATATATTATGAGTTAACCTGTTTAGACTCGTTATTTGTGGTGCCTAGTATATTAAAGTAGTTTATTTACCTGTGTTAATACTTGCTTAGCGAATGTTGAATGATATGAGTTACTACTTGTAATATGGTAATTTAGATCTATGCTTAAGCTTTAGAGATAAGAAGTTGATACAAACTTGGCACGTTTATGTTTATGCTTTTATATATCGTTGTTGAAATTCCTAAGCTACTCAGTCAGAAATCAGTTAGATATATATATATTTACGTAGCGATCCGCCTTAAAGCTTAGTGTACTAGAAGGTGGGTCGTTACAACCTCTTTCGAATCACTCATATTGAATTTTCGAAGCATTTCCTGTGTATACTTCGATTGGTGCACATGGATACCATCGCGAGTTTGCTTGATTTCAAGTCCAAGGAAGAAAGTCAACTCTCCCACTAGACTCATTTCAAACTCACTCTCCATGTGTCCAATGAACTCATTTAAATAGCCCTTATTGTTTGAGCCACAGATTATGTCATCGACATATACTTGGGCTTCAAATATATTGTCACCATCTCTTCGTAGAAATAGTGTAGGGTCTATTTGGCCTCTAACGAAGCCCTTCTCAACTAGGAATGTCGAAAACCGCTCGTACCAAGCCCGGGGTGCTTGTTTAAGGCCATAAAGTGCCTTTTTGAGCTTGAACACGTGGTTTGGAAATTCGGTACTCTCAAACCCCAGAGGTTGTTCGACATAGACCTCTTCTTTAATCAAACCATTTAGAAAGGCTGATTTGACGTCCATTTGATATAATTTGAAACCACGATGTGCTGCAAATGCTAGCATCAATCGGATGGACTCTAATCGTGCCACAGGAGCATAAGTCTCATCATAATCAAGACCTTCAACTTGACTGTAGCCCTTAGCTACCAAGCGTGCCTTGTTTCTAATGATTTCTCCCTTATGGTTCAATTTGTTCTTGAAGACCCATTTGGTTCCAATAATGGAGGTCTTCTTGGGTCTAGGGACTAAGTCCCAAACTTGACTCCTCTCGAATTGACCTAGTTCATCTTGCATTGCAATGATCCAATCGGGATCATTTAACGCTTCATCAATTTTTCTAGGTTCAATTTCGGAAATTAGAGCAACTTCATTAGCCTCATTTCGGAAGAATGATCTAGTTCTAACCCCTTGATGGATGTCTCCAACAATTTGGTCTTGGGGATGACTATAGGCTAATCTAGTTTGCCTTGGAGTTGGTGGTGCTTCTTGAACGGGTTCACTAGACACAAGTTCAGCCTCAGGATCCGGCTGATCAGTGGGTTGTCTAGGTGCACCGTCATCAGACTCATCACCATCAACAACACTTGGAGTTTCATTCAAACTTAGTCTCCTAAGTTCGAGTTGAACTCCTCCTACATTTTCTGATTGGTCACTTGATTTTGGAACTTCTTCAAAGACCACATCAACAGACTCTTCAACTAATCTAGACTTCTTGTTGTAGACTCGGTAGGCTTTGCTAACGACGGAGTACCCGACTAGTATCCCTTCATCAGCCTTTGCCGTGAACTTTCCAAGGTGATCCTTGGTGTTTAGGATGAACACCTTACAACCAAACACCCTAAGATGTTTAACCGTAGGTGGTTTTCCAAACCAAAGTTCATGGGGAGTCTTTCCTAAAAACCTATGAATCAGGACTCTGTTTTGCACATAGCAAGCTGTATTTATAGCTTCGACCCATAAGTAACTCGGGAGTGAGTACTCATTGAGCATGCTTCGTGTAGCCTCTTGAAGTACACGGTTCTTCCTCTCTATAACACCATTTTATTGTGGTGTTCTAGGAGTAGAGAACTCATGTCTATAACCCTTGTCTTGACAAAATTCTAAAAACCTTTGATTTTGAAATTCACCTCCATGATCACTTCTAATTGTCTTAATTGTTAATGATTTCTCATTTTCAACTCTTCTACAAAAAGAAATGAAAATATCTAAGGTTTGGTCCTTATATTTCAAAAAGTAGGTCCATGTATATCTAGTGAAATCATCAATAATCACAAAGCAATATCTACTTCCATTCAATGATATAATAGTACTACAATCAAATAGATCCATGTAAAGTAAATCTAATGCATTGGAAGTACTTACAGTGCTTTTACCTTTATGTGCAGATTTTGTTTGCTTACCCATTTGACATGCATCACATAATTTGTCTTTTTCATACTTGATGCTTGGTAGGCCTCGGACTAGTCCCTTGGTGGCTAACTTCCGGATGTTCTTCATGTTCAAATGTGCTAACCTCCGGTGCCAAAGGGTGGACTCTTCATCTTTTGACATGAGACACTTAGCAAAAGCATTAGTAGCACTTTTAAATGAAACTTGATAAATATTGTCTACTCTTGCTCCTACTAGTACCGTGTCCAAGGTGTCATTTTGTCTAACTAGACATTGACTTGGTTGGAAGTCAATTGTGTAATCCGTGTCACACAATTGATTGACACTTAGGAGATTAAATTTTATCCCCTTGACTAGAAGGACATTTTAGATTCTAAGACATTCGGATATTTGAATGTCTCCTATTCCTGTGACCTTAAGACTACCATTGTTACCAAATGATACATTACCTCTACTTTTCTTGTGAAGTGTGGTAAACAATGATCTATCCCCGGTCATGTGTTTGGAGCATCCACTATCAACGAACCAAGTTGATAGATGCTCCCCCTCAATCATAACCTACACAATTCGAAAAATAGAAGTTTTAGGTACCCAAACCTTGGGACCTAAAGCATCAACTAAACATGACTTAGGCACCCATGCCTTGACAACTTTCTTTTGAGTTTTGGGTGTCCTAGATTGTCTCATGTCAGTCCTAGACATGAGAGACACAAATGAGGGTTCTTTAGGGCGGTAACCAATACCGGCCCTATTGTAGACTGCCCTTTGGGCATTTAGGATCATATCTAGGGTCTTAGAGCTATTTGAGAATTTCCCAAGAATATTCTTGAGCTTCTCAACTTCACTCTTCAATGATTGGTTTTCCTCTACTAACAAGTTATCATGCAAATCACTGATTTCCTCAACCTTAGAGGATTTCAAACTTACAATCTCATGTTTCAAGATTTAATTTCATCTTCTAGTAATTCAACATGCAAATCATCAATGTTATCATCCTAGAGCTTCAATTGATCAATTTCTAATTGCAATGCTTTAACTTTGTTTTTGGATTTCTTAAGCATACTAGTTAAACATGCAATTGCTCTATAAACTTTTCAAGCTCGGGAGAAGTTACCTCTTCATCATCCGAAGATGATGAAGCCGTGTTTGCGGAGCTTGAAGATTCATCACTGCTCTCCTCTCCAAGAGCCATGAGAGCCACTTGCCTTGTGCTCTTCTCCTCCTTTTCATCATCGGATGAGCTAGAGGATGACTCATCCCAAGAAGCCTTCAAAGCTTTCTTCTTCTTCTTGGATTTTCTTCTTTTCTTTTGGATTTCTCCTCCTTCTTCTTAAGCTTGGACATTCATTCTTGAAATGCCCTTTCCTACCACACTCAAAGCAAGATGCATTATTCTTATCAAGTTTGGATTCACTAGTGTTACCTCTACTTTTGAAACGTCGATCCCTTCGCATCATCCTCCTCACAAAGTTGCCATTTCGGATGAAGAGGAGCCACTGCCATCTTCCTCGGAATTGGACTCGGATTCGGAAGAGGATGAAGATGATGAGACCTCCTTCTCCTTCTTCTTCTCCTTCTTCTTCTTGTTGGTCCGGTCCCCTGCAACTAAGGCAATCCCCTTCTCCTTGGGGCCTTTGTTAGCCATTTCATGCAATTCCATCTCACAAAATAAATCATCTAATTTTACAATAGA
>JAGFNQ010004746.1:333359-405178 GCA_024364735.1 Boesenbergia rotunda | reverse complement strand
TTCAGGTGGATTGTGCATTTTTCATGATGCGGTATGCAGAAAGTCTAGTTTTTCAAAGATCTACAGATTTTAGCCAAAAGAAATGAAAAATTATCGATTTCAGGTGGGCTATAAAATAATGAGAGACAAGTGCTGGAAGCTAAATCTGTAAATAGAGTTTTTGTTCATACTATGCATATGTAATTTGATCACAAACATTGTATATTTGTAATTATACAATCCATGTACTCCTTTTCAAATCAATGAAACTTTGCTTCGGATCATTGTTTTTGTCTCATATATGATCTGTAATCTGTAATTGTTGTCGAACCCATCAGTAATATTGAACCTTGCTTTTGCTAGAATCATTTGAATTCAGGACCACAGTGGGCCTGAAACAAAAGCATTTTAGGAAACCCACTCAGGGCCTGAAACAAAATGATTCAGTTGTATAATGTAAGTTTAATGACAAACAATATATGTTTGTAGTTATAATGTATGTAAACCATTTTGATACTCCAATGGAGCATTGCTTTCGATCCTTGTTATTGTGTAATCTCTAATCTATAATCTGTCCTCTTGTCGATACTATAAGTAATATTGAACCTTACTTTTCCTCTACCCTAATTTTAAATCACAGCCCACGTTGGGCCTGAAATGAGATTATTTCAGGCCCACGTGGGCCTGAAATGAGATTATTTCAGGCCCACGCTGGGCCTGAAATAATCTCATTTCAGGCCCACGCTGGGCCTGAAATAATTCCATTTCAGGCCCAAGCTGGGCCTGAAACAATAATGTTCAGGCCCACGCAGGGCCTGACACAATAATCTCATTTCAGATTTCAAATAATTCAATAATAGAATGATTAAATATTTTATATAAATATACATGTTGTGAAATTATTTTTAATATTAAACAAAAAGGAGAGTACCTACATAGACATTGCATACCACAATTTAATTCCATCCACATCATTACCTCATATTTTCAGAATTTGGCACAGCAGGAGGTTTGTTTCATGGACCTATGATATTTTGATTTCTCAAAACTCATTACCAGTAGTTAGAGTTTAGATAGCTAGGAGATGGTATTTTTGGTCTCCAAACATAGTCCTAATGATTATCAATTACGTGTTAATACAGTATCAGTTGGCACAGAACAATGAATCAACAAAGCAAACAAACAGAGGGTCCCAAATAACAGATATTCACAAACCATAGGACTTCAGGACTTCAAGACCTGAAATAACATTATTGTGGGTTTAAAAATCCGAGAACTTCACAACTGATCATTTCTACTTACATAAATTTATACAAGAAGAAATGTATCAAAATATTGAAATACTTCTTCAAGTGACAACATTAACAACAACTAGTTTTTTGACAATACTATAGCTGTACAATATACAAAATATATACATTTAGTTCTCCTCCATACAAAATATACACTTCAATCAGAATATTGGGTCACTACATATACCAATTAACTCAAGACCTTGGGGCTGGCGTCATTCTACATGTCCTTTTATTATGACCAAGTTGATTGCACCGGCTGCATTTTAGTTTCACCTTGCCATTGTGTCTGGACTTAATCCGTGCCTTCTTTCGTCTACCAGGCTGCACAAGGCTACGGGGACATAGAACTGTAATGTCGTTTACTCCAGTAGGCCAAAACTGCTTGCTTCTACAAGGAAAAATATGATTCATGTAAACCCACTTCCAAGTTTCAGAATAAAAATAATGCTCACAATATGGGAGTGTATCCATATTCTTGTAAATGATTACGGTAATAGCATGTGAGCAAGGAAGTCCTGAAATTTGAAACTCCCCACAATGACAAAACTTTTTTTCCAAATCAACAATGTATGAAGTGCCCCATGTTTCTACTTCCATTTCTGATTGAGAGTAAGGGTGAATCTTATAAGCTCTTACTTTCGCTCTCCTTGAATCCATTTCTTTTGTAGCATAAGATCAAAGCAACATGCCATTTGGAGGCTTCCTCTCTACGGTTATAGAATCATTGAGCAACTTTTCTTCTTGTATTATCAATTAACCTGTTTATGAGAAGCTCATGTGTAGACTTGAACAAAGTATTTAAGCTCTCCACAAAATTCGTGGTAAGCATTCTGTACCTTCTCCCTGTAAGGTGTGCATTTGCCCACCCTTTAGGGTCAATGTTCTGAAGCCACTTATGGGAAACTGGATGTTTTTCAAGCATTGTCTATATTATCATATCATATTAGAGTGTTGTGTTGGCTCGTGCTACTGCCTAAAACAAACCTACAGCAGCTCTACTTCCAGTATCAGTTGCCATATTACAACACATGTTGTGGCAACAAAATGGCATGATGCGCGTTTGTGTAGACTTTTCTAACTGCTGATATAATGCCCCGATGTCTATCTGATACTATGGTGATTGCGTGATCATCGACAGCAAAGAACCTCTTTGTATGCTCCAAAAACCACTCCCATGCAGACTCACATTCAACTTCAGCTATTGCGAAGGCAACTGGGAGAATATTGTCATTACCATCAATCATCGTTGCAATCAACATTACTCCCGGATACTTTTCTCTTAGGTGTATGGCATCAATTCCGATAAGTCTACGCAAATAAGACCTGAACACCCTTCGGCAAGCACCAAAAGCCCAAAAACACCGCTGGAACTGATTGTCACCATTCCCGCATAGTGCCACATACGTTTCAGGATCTTGATGGACCCGAGATAGGTGTCACGAATGTGGGTCTCAAATTTAGAATATTTGTAAATACTGGAAACCCTTTTTGCAATCAAAGAATAAAAGCGTAGTAAAGGGGTCACAGGTCATATTTTTCCTAGGGCTAGTTCAAGTTGTTTGATTCGAACTTGCGTTTATGTGTCGTTGATATTTTTGGGTTTTCAAACAAAATCTGGGTTTTGGTTTCAATTATAAAGGAAAACTCACAAGAAAAGGAAGTCACGTAACTAAATGAACTTGACAAAACAATAGCAACTAATAAACTCAACTAATTCTGAATTTCTTTGACTAATGCAAGTAACTAAATTCGGAAATGAATTTGATAACCAAAGCAATTCAAATGCTAAGAAAATTGAACCAACAAAAATAGTTGAATTTGGATTGAAACTAAGGCAAGAACTTCAAACCTAATTGTAGCAATAACACTTGATTCTAATACTGAATTTAAAACCTAGATGCAGTAGCTAGCTATACCCGAAACAAACTGATTACAAGCTCAATGGCACACTAAAACTTGCACTTAACCTGATGCCAAACTCTGCCTAAATTGCACTTGATACACAGTTCAGAATTTACCCACTTGATACACCAAGATGAGAAAACCATTGTACCAAAGGTGATCCTAAATTGCATTCGACTGTAAACTGACAAATACGAAATGCTAACTGATCAATCCTTGGTTCAAAACAAACTATTAGGGACATGATCTCCTGGATAAATGAAACAAAGCAACAATGAAGCAAGGACTGAGCAGTTTGGAACGCAAGAATGCAAACTGAATACAGGAATAAAATTCAGCAGCTAAAGAGTGTAAACTGAATGCAGAAATGAAACAAAGCAACTGAAATGAAACAACAGAAATTAGAGGACATGAATGCAGAAGCAATCTGAATGCAAGAACAAAACTTGGTAGCTAAAGGTTGCAACTCAGGACTGACACGCAAGGGCAGCAACAGGAATTCTGATACACAACTATTGGATCGAGAGAACTGATAGAGGGGGGGGTGAATATCGGAAATCGTTCGGATTTAGGGATAGAGAAATTGCACAGCGAAAAATAAAACACAACACACGCAAACACAATTATTTTTACTTGGTTCGGAGCCTGGGTCGACTCCTACTCCAAGGCCCACGGTCGTTGACCATTTACTTTGGGCAATTCTATATGAGGCGCACAAACAGTTTACAAAGATGGATTACAATAGTAGTGTTATAAGCACAGAATTAAAAGATCGCTCTTTTGTTACCGACGTCCAAGGTAGATTAACTTTTCGGAGTGGAGGGACGTCGTCGTCTCGAGTTGGGAAGTTTCCGGAGCAGAGTGCGGGAGCAGAAGAGCGTCGAAGCATTGAATGAATTGTTGTACTGAGCCTTGGGGTCGAGGGCCCTTTATATAGCCCTGGGGGCGCCCGGAACATCGAGGGCGCCCCCCACGTGTCAGTTGATCCGAAAGTTGCTCGGTCAGCTTCTGATCCCTTTACATTCGGGATCAGCTTTGACCGGGGCACCTGGAGCGCTCGGGGCGCCCATATTGACCGGGTCAAACTTTCATCTGTTGGCTTCGAGGGGAGCTGCTTCGGTAGTTAGCGCAGGGGGCGCCCGGAGCGCTGGGGGCGCCCGGGAGCACGGGGGCGCCCGGGAGATGAGCTGTCGAAGCCTGCTCTTATTTTATGGGTTTTGTGTTCACCTTGGGGGCGCCCGGGACACTTCGGGCACCCTGGTCAGTTGTTGCCTCATTCCTTTGAGGCTCTCTGAGCTGCAGACACTCGTTCCTTCGGTCCTGCATCCAGGGTTAGTCCAAAACACCATAAAATAATAAAATATTAGTTTATACAGCCTTAGCTGTCTTGGTTCTGACTTTGGGTTTCCAAAATGGAGCCCTAGGTCGAACCGATGCCTACTGTTCCCTCGACGGGGAACGCGTCCTCACCTACTCCTCTCGGGAGAATGTACCTGATGTCAACCGCTCCTCTGGTTGGACTTTTTCCTGGCGGTTCTTTGCCAGGTCTTGGATACCAAGCTGTCCTTCGCCCGGTGCCTAGCATTCCTTCGCTAGGGCTTCAGTCCCAAGCTGTCCTTCGCCTGGCGCCTAGCAGTCCTTCGCTAGGGCTTTTCACCCTGGCATTCCTTCGCCAGTGCCTAGCAGTCCTTCGCTAGGGCTTTTTACCCTGGCATTCCTTCGCTAGTGTCTAGCAGTCCTTCGCTAGGACTTTTAACCCTGCACACTAGAGTGACATGTTAGATAACAAGTAAGACTTAACTTTTGAACCCTGTTGCCATTTTCAAAACACAGGTTTGACTTGGGTGCTTTCTGCACCAACAATCTCCCCCTTTTTGATTTATGGCAACCCTAGTTCAAAAAGTTAAGTTTAATCAACGCATGTAAAAACATTTTGTTCCCTCCCCCTGGAAGGACTCTCCCCCTTGATTTTTCAAAAATTCGTGGGGTTCTAAAAAAATTTTTACTTAGCGTTATTTTAAACAAAAGGCTTTTGTATTTTCAAAAATGATTTTTTGCACTTTTGAAAACATAGGTTTAGGTACTTGGAAATCTTTTGACAACTTAATTTTTAAAAGTACATAGAAGAGTTTTTGGAAGCATGAGTTTAGAGTACTTAAAAAATTTTGAAGACTTAAGTTTTAAAGTACTCAAAAGTCTTTGAAAGCTTTAACTTAAGTACTTAGTAAGAAAAAAGAACTTAAGTAAGATTTGAAAAACTTTTAGTAAATTTTTGAGAAGCTTGAGTACTTAGAAATTTTTGAAAAGCTTAAGTACTTAGAAAATTTTTGAAAAGCTTAAGTACTTAGAAAATTTTTGAAAAGCTTAAGTACTTAGAAAATTTTTGAAAAAGCTTAAGTACTTTATTTGAAACTTGATACTTTTTGAATGAAGGATAGAGTTTCTAAAGAAATTTTGAGCTAGAAAATTTTAAACTCTCTCCTTTTCTATCTCTCCCCCTTTGCCATATATAAAAAAAATAGATAAATACAGCAGGAATTAAATTGCATAACGGAAATAAATTTCATAAAGGAAAATATTTGCATGATTTTGCTGTACTGAACCAATTCATGATAAGACTTAAACCAAATCAGTTAATTTCCTCTTGTAGGGACCTATCTAACCCATTTAGCTACTTACTAACTGTTATAAGCGGTAGTTTTCGCTAGGGTTAGTCAAGTTAAGTGTTTTTGTTCAAGTTAGATTTTATAAACTTGACACTTAACATGATTGCTGTGTAAGTTGTATTTAGTGCCTCAATTACTGCAGATGCACTGACTTAAAGCATCTTGAATTAAGGCAAAGGCCTAAGCATCTCAACCCTTTCTTGGTTATCAATCAAAAGTATCCTAAGGTGCTTGTGAGATGCTGGCTTCTAAATCTATAGGTGCATGCAGTTCTAGGGTTAGGTCCTAGGCTAAGTCCATTTGCGAAAAAGCCCTAGTTTTGAAAGGGGATAGTTTTGAAATAAAACTAAGTCGGAAAAGATTAAAAAAAAGACTGATTTTAAAACCAACAGTTTTTCAAAAAAGAAACTGATTTTTAAATCAAGTAAGACAAAAAAAAATAGAGTTAACCTATTCTACAGAGCACAATCCTAACTGCCGATCAAATAGGACAGAACAAGTACTCAAAATTCAACACAATTATACAAGTCAGGCATAAGTCAACCCTACTGAGTAGGGGCAGTCAAATAGTTACTGGGACAATGCTAAGCAAATCTAGGACGAGGGATCGGGATGATCAGAGGAGCCTGGCTGCCAGGATCGAAATAGGGTCATCATCTCGTGATACTGTGCATCTCTGGTCTCCCTCTCAGCTCTATACTGTGCATCTCTGGCCTCCCTCTCAGCTCTAAGGGTCCTCATATACTCGGTGTAGTAGCCCAGATTTGCCTCCATGTTCTAGGCATGATTGGCCTCCACTTCCTCTCGAAGGCTCTGAACATGTGTCTCTAGCTGTGCCACTCGATCGTAGAGTGTCGGTGGAGCGGGCTCGTCTATGTGTGCTCGGGCTACTGCCACTATATCTCCGACATCAACGTCTACCTCCTCGTCTGAGTCGATCGGAGCCCCGGCCTGCTGTCGTCTCCAACTCACAACCCCGGTGGCCGATACCTCTAGACCCGCTAACGAGAAGTTCCTAAATCCTATTTCATCAAAGTCGGTCATCGCGGTTATTTCACCCACGGTTATGTCACGACCGTGGTGATGAAGGAGAAAGGTGATGATGTGGCAGAATGGAGTGCGCACTCGTCCCTGGGTCGTAACACTGGACGCATGCAGAATAGTATGAAACATGTGTAGTCCAATGTCTATGTCAAGGTGATGGACTAGGGCATACAGAAGGAAGGCATGAAAGGGTCGCATGGTCCCAAGATCTCTAGTGGAGAGTGGTAAGATACAGTGGACCAGGACTCTGTACAGGGCATAGTCCTGTGCCTGAAGTTCAACATCTTGGAATCGTCTATTTGCGGGGAGTGCTTCCCTATAGAAATAGGAGTGGATGGTGTCTAAGGTAATGTGAGAGTAGGGAGGATCAAATGGAGGATTTCTAGGTGGATAGCAGCAGAATGTGGACTGGGAGGGTCGTAGTCCAAGGAATCGGTTCAGCAAAGTAGGGGTGATAGATAGAGGTATTCCTGGAACAGTAGTGTAAAACATGAGATTATCTTGTCGAACTATGTTATTGTAGAATTCTGCACATAAGGATTCATCAATGGTATGAGTGCAGAAGACAAGATTATCTAATTGATAGAAGTTTATAATATTCATGGTTAAGGGGCATGATTGGGTAAAGAAGTGTCTATTAAGATAGTTTGTTTTAATAGGCTTGTAAATGGTTTGAGCAAACATATTACATAATTCTAGGGTAGGGAACCTAGGGTCGGGACTAGGTTCGGCACCGGGGTTCTCTTGGGCTTGGTTTGCTCGGCGTTTTCTAAGTTAAGAGGTATAAGAAGAGAGTAATTCTAAGTGTATTAAAGAATTTAAAAATAATTGTAAATGCATAAGATAAATCATACCAGGGAGGCATAGTGAGATTTGAGAAGCACAAGTGTCACTTGATCTTCTTGGAAGGAAGGAAGTGAGGAAGGAAGTTGGTTTTTGGTGTGGGAAGAGGAGAAGGTTCGGATGCCCTTATATAGGCATTTCTATGGGGGCGCCCGGGAGCTCCCAGGCGCCCGGGTCAGTGGTCTCTGCCTTTGGCAGAGACTGCAGCTAGATAGGGGCGCCCGGAGTGCTCCGGGCGCCCGGTTCAAGGCGAGTTTGCAGCTTTTGCTGCATTGGCTGTGATGGGGCGCCCGCGTGGTTTCGGGCGCCCTGGTCAAGGGTCAGACTCAACTTTTCGCCTCGAGAGAGGGAAAAAGCATGGTGGGGGCGCCCGCGTGGTTCCGGGCGCCCGGGACTGTATAGGAAAAGACAAGTTTTATGTCTTGTCATCGTTTGACCAAGGTTTAATCGGTTTGACCATAGTTTGAATTGATTTGACTGCTTTGACTGTGGTTTGACAATGTTGACCATGGTTTGACTATGTTGACCATGGTTTGACCATGTTGACCATGGTTTGACCGTGTTGACCATGTTGACCATGGTTTAACCATGATCTTAACCACAGGATTTAACTCATAATTTAGGCATTAAAGAATTTATAATTGAGTTTTAATTCTACTGTCTCACCCAAATCTAAGGTTTTCAATCACATTAGCCTTATAGGTTTTGTGAGACAGGTTCTGATAAGTAAAATTATTTTGAAAAAGTTAGTTTATTTTGAAAACCTTAAATTAATTTTTGAAAACAGTTAAGTTTGTTCTGAAAGATAATGTTTGAATCTATACTTAACTGAAAATTGTGTTAGATTTGAATTTGATAAAAAGTAATTTGAATTTGAAATTCAAAAATTGGCTTCCAAGTCTTGGCGAGGCACTAGGCCTTCTTTGGCCGTAGCCTTATTGGATCATCAACCCTTTCCTTGACAAAGCCATTTAATGAAATTTCATTTTCAAAATTAATCTTTGAAAAGTTCTGGTCTAACTAGTTTGGATTTTGGATCGGTAGCTTCGGCTAGATTCACTAGTCTAAAGAGACCAAGTGAACTTGATCTTATTAGAATTGGTTTCCCTAACGTACTATCATCTCACCTCCACCCAATACTATGTTTTCAAATTTCAGTTAAGTTTGTTCAGTCCTTATACTAACCTAAGTCTAAGCATGGTAAATTGCAGAAATTTAAATAAGCAATCAATCAAGCAAATTTCAATCAAGAATTAAATTCTATCTAACAATAAATATTGTTTTCAATTTGGCTCCCCTGGACTATAGCCTCGATAATGGTTTGGCAAGATGTAAATCTTGTCCTTGGGGATCCAATATTGATTTGATCCAGTTTGTTGTTTCAGGCATAGTTTTGGTACCCATGCCTGAATTTTTGGTCTGGACTGGTTCAGTACAGCAAAGTGAGATCTTTGTCGGGATTTGGTTCTATAGCCAAGTCCGGATCGATTTAGAACGGACTTCTGTTTTCCAAGAATCATGTCAAGATTCTTGGAACCAGAAGTAAATCGTTCTAAGGCAGCTCTAAGATCCTTAACCTGTGTTTTCAGGGAGGAGTTCTCTTTTTCAAGTTTTTCAACTTGAGTAGGAGTTCCTTCTTGAACTTTCTCGGTTAAGGATTTAGAGTCAGCTACCTCTTTCAGGAGTTTTACTTCCTGTCGGAGGGATTCAACTCGGAGTTTAGCTTTCGCCAAATCTCGAGAAAGATAAGAAATAAGATCATTTAATTGACTTCTATTGAAACCACTGTAACGACCCGGAAAATTCTCTCAATATTTTCTTTAAAATATTGATCATGTCTAGATAATTTTTCGAGGGATCTAGAGATATTAGTACGAATCTTAGCCTAGAAATCCATGATTTTTCTCATTTAAATTGAGAAACTAAGTACTAATGGGCCCTATATGGGCTTTTCTAGTACCATGATTATTAGTGGATTTTAGGTAGAATTTAATATAAATATAAATGGATTTTAATTAGGAATATTAGTATGATTATGGGTGAGTTTTAGCATGGTTTCCTATTTAAATTGAGAAGTTAAGTACTAATGGGCCTTATATGGGCTTTCTAGAACCATGATTATTGGTGAATTTTAGGTAAAAATTTATAGAAATATAAAGGGATTTTAATAAAAAATATTAGCATAATTATGGGGGAATTTTTAAGGAATTTTTGAAATAATAGAAAATAAAATAAAAAAATTAGTGCATGCACCAAGGATTGAACCTTGGACCTCTTGTACAACCATGCATGCTCTAACCAATTCACCTAGCAAGGGAGTGCTATGAGAAAATGAAATGGATTATGGTTAAGGCTTAAGGAAAATGAAGAGACACCATGACTCTTCACTTACCCTCCTTGATGAGTTATAAAGAGAGGCATGGGGGGTTACTTCTCTTCTTCCATCAAGTCACTTTTCTTCCTCCCTCCTTCTCATTCTAGCCAAACACTTCAAAGGGAGATCTCCCTTAGAAAAAGTTCCACCAAGGCTTCATCTCCAAGATCTAAGGTTTTCACAAGAGTACAAGGGCTAAGGGTGGTCAAGAGGCAACAAGAGTTCCATCCTTCTCTCAAATCTAAGGTTTATAATCAAGATCAACCAAGGTAAGACTCCCTTACCTGTGGTATAATAGTTCCTTTATGATTTTTAGAATGATATAAGGTTGGTTTTGGGATTTATATTGAAGAAACCATGAGGTGTGACCCTATGACTTTCGGCCCTTAGGGTTTTTGGGTCCAAAATGATGTTAAAAATATTTCTCATGCTTTCTAATGTTTTTCCATGATGAATATAAGTTAAAATGAGATTTGGAGAAATTTTTGGGTACCCTAGGACCTCCTAGGGTTTCGGCCAACCTCAAGAACCCATGGGTGGGGTTGGGTCTAAAACTTCAAGTATGTGTTTTATGTATTATCATGCTATAAGGGAGATTGAGGGTGACTTATGTGAATTTTCACAAGGTCTTGTGACCCTTGTAAGTTTCGGCCAAGAAGGGTCTAGGGCAAAAAGGTTAGGACTTCCCTCAAGCAAGGGTCCTAATGGCCCTATGGTAGGGTATGGTTGGTGTTTAATGTTTGATTGGGGTTTTATGGGATATTTTCCATGTACTCATGGACTTGGAGGGTTTCGGCCAGCCTTATGAAGATGGGATAAAGGTTAGGGTTAGCCCTAATCATGAGCCCTAATGGCTCCCCATGGTCTTGTAAGTAATGTATGGTTGGTTCTTTACCTTATACTATCTTACATGTTAATGGAATGATGGAGCCCTTCCCTATAGGTTTCGGCCAAGCAAAGGAATTTAGGGTTTGGATGGAGTTAGGGTTTGAAGAATGATGATTTATGCTTTATTATGAAGTATATATATATATATATATATATATATATATATATATATATATATAATATATATATATATATATATATATATATATATATATATATATATATATATATAATATATATATAAGAAATTAAGTTACCTACAGCCCTAACCTTAAGCACCATGTTTTATGTTTGTATGTTTATGATTTGGATGTCATGCTTAATAGGGTTTATTATGAAGGTCTTATGTCCTATGCCATGTACTTTGATGAAAGATGGTATGTTTATGGAAGTCCTACCCATGCATGCTTGAGATAAATACCATGCTTATGTATGAAGTGCAATGTTTACCTTATGCAATCATGATCATGCAAGTTCTATGGATTAGGATAAATGTCTATGGAAACATATCATGTTCAATGGATGAAATGCAATGTTTACCTTATATGCCATGATCATGCACGCTCTAGGAATAAGAATGATGTTTATGAAAGTAGGTCATGTTCTATGAATGAAGATGCATGTTATGTTTATAAATGAAGATGCATGTTATGTTTATGAATGAAAGTGCATACTATGTTTTATGAATAAAGATGCATGTCATGTTATGAATGACGACACGGTCGATGGTTGACGGTACGACGGTCGTGAGACCGGTAAATGGGCCGGTAGACAGGCCGGGTCGTTACACATGCTATGTTTATGAATGAAGATGCATGCTATGTTATGAATGAAGATGCATGCCATGTTTTATGAATGAAGATGTATGCTATGTTTTATGAATGATGAAGCATGTAAAGTATTTTACTTTATGAATGGGCTTGTACCGGACCGAAGTATGGGTCCAAGGGATGGGCACCTTAAGAACACCCCGGTTCTGGACTACCGACTATGTTGTCCACGGTTCTGGCACTACCGAAGCTGTGCAATAGGGATGGGCGCCTTAAGAACACCCCGGTTCTGGGACTACCGACTATGCTGTCCTTACCCTAGTAGGTCGGGGCTCGCGACCTCGTATTTACTTAGGGATGTGCGCTTATGATGTATGTATGTGGTACAAGCCGAGGACCCCCAATGATGTTATGATGATGTTTAAGTATTTAAAAGTATGATTTTAAAAGTTAAGCATCCTTATGTATATGCATTAGACTCGTGCATTCATGTTATGCGTTATGCCATGATAGTAATGTCTTATACTTATGTCTCATGTCAAGCAATATGCATGATAGTAAACGATTTATGCTTATGGTTATGTTAAGAAGATGCCCATATGATATGATAGAAAGCATGCCTATGTTTATGTCATACCGGTTAGTTCATGCTTTATGTTTATGTTTATGCCATGTCTCATGCATGTTAAGAATGTTTCTTTATGTTTATGTTTATGTCATGTATCATGCCATGTTAAGAATGTTTCTTTATGTTTATGTTTATGCCATGTAACATGCCATGTTAAGAATGTTTATTTATGTTTGTGTTTATGTCATGTATTAGGCCATGTTAAGTTGAATTATGTTTATGTCTATGTCATGTATTATGCTATGCTTATGTTATGTTAAGAACCATGCTATGCTTATGTTATGATAAGAACCATGCTATGCTTATGTTGTGTTAAGAACCATGCTACGCTTATGTTATGTTAAGAACCATGCTATGCTTATGTTATGATAAGAACCATGCTATGCTTATGTTATGTTAAGAACCATGTTATATGCTTATGTTATGTTAAAGAAAGTCATGTTATATGCTTACGTTCATGTTAAGAATTATGCAATGATAATTATGTTATGCTATGTTGAATGTTTCATATGTGCTTGTATGATATGACGAATGGTTTTAGTGAGTAGGAAAGAGTCTTACTAAGCCAATGTGCTTATAGTCTTATTTTCTTATACCGCAGATCATGCAAGGGGACCATAAGGAAGCAGCAGGAGGACGAGAATGTGTGTGTGTGGTAGTGACTTGGCCACGAAAACAATATGTTTACCGGTCTTATGCTAGAACTTTATGTTTGCTACTTACGTGTTTGAATAATGGCTTATGTGACTCTATGACATGATGTTAAGCATGACATGATATGATGCAAAGTATAAAGTTAATATGCCAGGTACCCATGTCATTATGTTAGGAATGGTAGTAGGGTATGTATGTGTAAGTTTAAAGTTTTCCGTTGCATTATGATGTCCACCTGCCCTACTCATGTTAACGTAACGCCGCTTTATGGAAAGAAAAAAAAAAGCGGGCGTTACAACCACTTACCTTGATTTCGCCGTCTTCTGAAAAGGTTAGTCTGCCGTCGTCCTGTTCTGATTCTGACTCGGTCTCGACTTCTTCTGAGGCGGTCAGGGCTAGTAGGTTTGACTGGGGTGCTTCTTCTTCTTCTTCTGAGGAAGATTCGTCCCAGGTTGCTTGGAGTGTTTTCTTTCTTCTTGTCTTCTTGGTCTCCTTCAAGTTTGGACACTCTGTCTTGTAGTGACCCTTCTTCTTGCACCCGTAGCAAGTCACGTTGGGCTTGTTTTTGTCATTTGTGGGTTCAGCTGGTTCGTCCTTTCCTTTTTTTTTAACTAAAGAAAGGATCTTATTCCAAGAAGAGAAAAGCCATATTTAGAAGGGGGACCAGACCTGACCTTCTAATATGGAGTTACATGGAAGAAAAACAAAATGATTTACAATTTAATAATCAAAGTAAAAGATTGATTGTTATCATCTTCATTGCTTTCATCACTATTCGAAAAACTCTGCTTACTTAAGAAATTGCCCACCTTTTTCCACCAAGAATCAAGTTCCAATTCTTACAAAAATCAGCCAGTCTTTCCGGAGTATATTCTATATAGGTTCTTCATAGCATTCACAATAAGAAATCATCAGCCATTCTATGAGACCACAAGACGTAAAGCATACAGAAGTCAGCCAGTCTTTCCAGAACATATTCTATACAGGATCTTCATTGCATTCTCAATAAGATTTCATCAACCATTCCATAAGACCACAAGACAAAGCATACAGAATTCAACCAAACAATTATCAAAATTTTGCAAGAAATAAACCTTTGATGGCAGACCATAAGACCCCAAGACGCATACATAAGTCAACCAAAACTATTATCAGAATTTTTGCAAGAAAGCCTCTGATGGTAAACAAATAACACGCTTTAAAAGCCTGCAAATGTTTTAGAGACACGAAGCCGTGTTTCCAATGCTTAAACAGAAGAGAATTTGATTCATAGCCTTCATAGTAACTGCTCTAGATTCAGCACCAAATAGAAAATAACCATCAAGAGTCCCTCATGTTACAATTGATATTCTCTTTCAGATTATCAGCATTTTTCAAAATTATGGAAACACAATCCGCAAATATATCCAGAAGATCCTCAGAACCATATGAACTTTTAAGAATCAAAGAAGCAAGAGTGTACTTATAAGAAATTCAGGCATAGACTACCTTCATGCTTTTTATTCGAAAACCAAGTGATAAGATCTTCAACATATTCAGCAAAACATAGAAAGAATCAAGAGAGCTGGAACATCCTACTCCAGTCAATTAATTTTCCAGCATATGTAGCATACTTTTAACTTCATAACCACAGCCATTGTGATAGACTTGTTACTCATTAGAGGCTCCTTATGCCATTAATTTCCAAAAAACAAGAATCACCACCATTCATATAGGATCTATATATGAAGACCAAAGGATCAACCTAATAGAATCAGCCATAGAATACATTTTATGCAATAAATTTTTGAGTCAATCTAATATATGGTAAATCCGATTTATCAGTCTTACATATACCATATAGAATCTTATCCTCTTTCCAATCCTTCAGTGTTCTATCTCCGTTAAAGCCAAAGCCTTTATTTGCAAGGTAATCTGCCGCAGCATTTGCTTCTCTATAAACATGCGTGCAAATAACTTCATATTTCCTGATCAGGTATTTTATTCTTAACACAAACTTTCGAAACTCCCATCCTACCTTCGGAGATTTGATAATCTTCAAGGCAACTATAGAATCCGATTCAAGCCAGACTGGCCATAGGTTGTAAGCCTTACACATCTCTAAACCATGTTGAATTGCCATCAATTCCGCCATTATATTATTGCCAAGTCCTAGAGAACCATGTTTAGCCATTACGAGTTGGCCTACATGATCTCTAATAATTGCTCCATACGATGCTATCCCTGGATTCCCCTTTGAACATCCATCCGTATTCAATTTAAAACTTCCCATCCTTGGCTTTCTCCAATACACAATTGAAATTATATTTCTAGTTTGAATTTTGAAATCCACTCCCCAATCCCTTGCAACCGACATATATCCTTTCCAATGCTTGTAATTTATTGTTCCAGCTGCTTTCCCCATATGGAGATAATGTATAATGTCTTTACAGATTTTTTTCTCCCTCCATTTTAATTTCACGATGCTTGGCGTCATTCCTAGCGATCCACAGATGTCATAGAATAAGAAGGGGCAGCGCTTCTTTGATGTGTCCAAATTTCGACCAGTTATGACCAAATTTCCAGACCTCCCAAGGACGAAATCTATTTAAAGAAAAGGCATTAATGAAATAAGACCATACCTCTTTAGCTATTGGACCCGAAAAAAATAAGTGATCCCAAGATTCTGAAGAATTACAACATTGACATCGAGAAGCCAAGTGAATTCCTCTTTGCTGTAATATGTTATCCACCGGGAACCTTAGTTTCTGAAAACGCCATACAAAGATAGAAATGTTTGGGGAAAGAATACCACTCCAAATTACAGAGTTAAAGGAGTCCATAGGCTGAATCTGCCGCAAGCTGTTCCATGCTGATTTTAATGAAAAAATACCATCCATCGAAGGTTTCCATACAATATGATCAGATTTCTCCTGCTGTATGGGAATTTTATGTATTTCTGCTACTACATTCTCTGGTAGAAGAGACCTGAAAGTATGCAATCTCCAAGCCCCGTTATCCATGAGATCAAATATCATTGTATCAGTCTTCCCTGGTAACAAAATAGACTGATACAGGGGCCCACTATCCAACCAATTATCAAACCAAAGATTGAGTTTACCTTCTCCCAAAATCCAGCCAACATTTGACTCTGCCAAATTGCGAATTTTATACATCCTTTTCCAACATGAAGAGGCACTACTTTTAGTAGGAACTACTACTGGATGGTTTTTCTTGCAGTACATTTTCCCAAGATATATTGCCCATGGAGTTGATTGCTCTCTAAATCTATACCATAACTTGATTGCCATTGCTGTGCTAAAATCAGCCAAACTCCTTACTCCTGAACCTCCTTCCATTTTCGGATGGCATATCTCCTTCCAAGCTATCCAGTGTATTTTCCTATTTGGGGCCGCTGATCCCCAGAAAAAATTCGCCAATATCATCTCCAACTTATGAAGTATAGACAAAGGAGGAAGGAGCACTTGTAGTAAATACAAAGGCATAGAACATAGAACACTTTGAATCAATATAAGCCTACCTCCATGTGATAGTTTTGATAAGTTCCAACTAAGGAGCTTTTTCCTTATTTTGTCCAACAAAGGTAGATAATATGTTGTCTTTTTTTTGCCACCGAAAATAGGGGTACCCAAGTAGGTTATCAGCCAAGATCCTTCTGTAAATCCTGTAATCCCAGAAATTAGTTTTCTACGTGTATCTGTGATGTTTCTTGATGGATACACCAAACTTTTCCCTGCGCTTATGGCTTGACCTGATTGAGCCTCATAGGAACTAAGAAAGTTCTTAATCTTTTTAACACAATCAATGGATCCATTCATGAAAATCATAATATCATCTGCGAAGGCTAAGTGAGAAACTTTCATGTCACATCCCGTGGAAAAACACATCCTGGGATTTTTGATAAAAAATTCTTCCAATCCTCTAGAAAAAAATTCCGCAGCTATAATGAATAGGAAAGGGGAGATGGGATCACCTTGTCTGAGCCCCCTTTTTGCTTGAAAAAAGCCTGAAAGATGACCATTAATACAAATTGAAAACCAACTATGAGCTACACATCCCCTAATGAGATTGATAATGTTAGTGATATGAGAGAAGTGTCCTAAGGCAATCGCCTTATGATTGTAAACATTTATTTTAATAAATGATAATTCACTATTTGAGTATACATGTTAGTGTATTTGATTGGGATCTTAAACTCATCTACTGAATGTCCGCAATATAATTCACAGCATAAGAGAATTTGTGATGGGATCACAACTAGTGATTATCTCTACATGTGTAATTGTGAAGTATTGAAAATATCCCTAGTCGATGAATTGATAAAAACGGACACTATCAATTCTGTTGAGACTAGCATGAGTTATTCTCTAATCAGCTAATTCTCACTGGCTGGTGACATTGGGATGTCCGGAGATAAACATGGATGCTAGTTAAGGGAACTAGTTCATTGGAGTGACTAGCTGTAAAACTTCATATGGTAATCTATATAGATATGTCAATGAAGTTCTTACTGCAGCTTAAGTGCGATGTTCCTTTGACTTGCGGTGTTCAAGTCATCTTGGTCATGGAGACTTATACTTTAACATCTTAAGCAAGCATCTCCAAGGAGGTGTGGACCCAGGATGATTGGGTATAAGCCAAAGTGCCCGAAGATGTTTGAACAGCCTACAAAGGATTCACCACTCCTTTCGAGGAGATGTATAACTAGGCCTATCGTCGGATTGTTACTCAAAGCCTCTGGCCAGAGCATATCATGTTTAGAGTATAGTCTCTTAAATACATGAGAGTAATTAGAAATCCAAAGGACGAGAAAGACACTACTTGGGCTAGGTGTGACGTAGTCAGTCAAGTGGGGACTGACACAAATAGACCATGTCCTGAACCAAGTGGGTATAAGATGGTGAAGGGAATGGGGCACGATTCATTAGAGCTGCTGAAGGGTTTCGGAATTCTTTCTGAGGTCAACCGTTGATCTTTCGATTAATTGGGGGTCATGATGTACTACTAGGTGCCACTCATGATCGTTCTATAATTGGTTGATTATAGACAGCCAACATAAATCGAAAGCCTATTTAGTCACATGCACTACGAGTAATCCGAGGGATTTAAAACGAGTTGAAAATTAGATTTTCCGATCAAGAGAAATAAGTCGAATCTGAATTTATCAGAGGCGCGACGGAAGCTAAAAATGGCTAAGTCTTTTGAAGGCTTATTGGGTGAATTAAATGAGTTTAATTCGCGATGGGTTCGGCTCGGTTTGGCCGGCCAAAGAGGGTGTCCACCCTCTTGGTTTGGCCGGCCACTACAAAGGGGAGAAACCAATTTATTTGGTTTAATTAATAAAATAAATCTAGCGTGATTTGTTTTATAAATTATGGATAAATAAATTTGTATAAAGAAATTTATAGAAATAAATTTATAAAAATTTATTCCCTTTTTATGGAAATTAAAATGATCCATGGAATGGTTTATTTTAATTTTATAAAATCAATTATGAATTGATTTTTCCATAATAAGAAAATTTATAAATTTCTTATAAAATTTATTTCATAATAACAGGAGAGAAGGTATTTGTTTTATTATAAAGTTAGTTATAATAAAACTTGGCTTAAACGGAATAATTAATAAAAGAATTTATAGGATAAATTTCTTATGAAAATTTCGTTAAGAGGGAGACTTGGCAAGGGAGAGGTTACTATATAAAGGAACAAAGGCTAGCCTTGAATTCCAATCAATAGAGTAATCAAGAGATTAACTCTCTCCCTCTCTCTCTCTTATTCTCTTCCTCTCCTTCTCCTTCCCCTTAGGGTCGGCACCCCTTTGTTCACCTTAGGGCCGGCGCTCATTGCTCCACCTAGGGCCGGCGCACCCCACTCTTCCAAGGAGTTGCCGTGAGCAAGCATTACCAAGGAGAAGCCAACCAAGAAGAAGAAGAAGCGGATCACATCTCCTTCCTTCCCGGAATTTAGATTCCGACTCTTGGTGGTTAGTTTCCTTTCCTCTTTCTTGATCTTCTAGTTGTGCCTTTAGAGAATCTAGTAGTTCTCGTTGGCATAAAACTCGTGACTTTGCGAAGTCATCCCGAAGAGAACTCGGCGTGGACGCGAATAGAGGCGAAGCTTCCAAGGGACGCTACGGTTGGATCTCGTCCCTTACTTCGAGTTACGAGAGGTATAAAGTAAATTAGTTTACTTTTCCACAAAGTTTTATTTTATGATCATGTCCACACACCATAAGGTTGCATGCTAGATACGTGGTTATAATAATTTAAGAAATTATTTTATGCTAATTCTTCCGCTGCACGTAAAAATTTAAAATTTTGCGAACCTGTATCCTTGTCAACATGCACCCGGTCCCAACAGATAAAGGGTGTAGAAAAACCAAAAGCTGACATTATTCTGAATAATAAACTCCACTGAACACGATCAAAAGCTTTTGCCATGTCTAGTTTCAAGATCAGATTCCCCCCCCCCCGCACATGATAATTGAGTTTGTAATTTAATTCCTGAGCTAAGAGGATGTTGTCTGATATCAGCCTTCCCTCCACAAAGCCACTCTGTGCTGGTGAGATTACCTTATGTAAGGTCTTTCTCAATCTATTTGCCAAGCATTTAGAAATAATCTTATAAGAAACATTGCAAAGGATGATAGGTCTGAAATTTTGCCAACTTTGAGCATTTTCCACTTTTGGAATCAATACAATAGTTGTAGTGTTCATCCCCTTTGGTATAGACTCTCCTTTGAAATAATCAATTACTGCATGACATACATCATCTTTGACAATGTCCCAACAGAAAACATAAAAGAAAGCTGAGAAGCCATCTGGACCAGCTGCACTGTCTTGATCCATTTCTTCAATAACTTGTTTAATTTCCTCCATAGTAGGCATCGCTATCAAATCTGCATTCTCCGTATTGTTAATTAGCATAGGGATATTAGATAAATCTGCTACATCACCATCAAAACTATCGCCTGTTAAAAGATTTTCGAAAAATTTAACACCCGAATCTCTAATTTGTTCAGGATCATCTAAGCAAATACCTTCGTCCCATATCCTATGAATTCTGTTAGCCATCTTTCTTTTTTTGCACCAAAGAATGAAAAAAATTTGTATTTCTATCTCCTTCCTTCATCCATTTGACTGCTGCTTTTTGCCTCCAAAAATCCTCTTCCATTTGCATAGTTTTAAATAAATGAGCTTGACATTTGTTCCTGTTAATCTTATTCTCTTCAGATGGATTCAAGTCAAATTTCTTCTCAGCCTCTGAAAAAAGATCTTCTGCTTTTTGAATATTATCATGAATATTCCCAAAAATCTCTTTGTTCCACCACTTCAGATGATTTTTAAGCATTTTCAATTTGAGTTGCAATTTAAGCAGTCCAGATCCATAGCTAGGCAAATCCCAATTTAATCTTACTATTTGCAAAAAACCTTGATGCCTTGTCCACATCCTTTGAAATCTGAAGGAAGCCAAAGGTTTCTCAAAACTTGGGAAGGAAATCAAGAGTGGGGAGTGATCAGAAGCCGCCCTACTTAAATGTTCCACCTTAACTGAATAACCATGATCTTGCCATGATGGAGAAAGCATAATTCTATCCAATCACTTCCACACTTTGTTATTTGTCCATGTGAAAGGATCCCCTACAAATCCAGCATCTTGGAGCCCCGTAAGCATTATAAAGTTATTAAAGTCTTCTGTTTCTCCAGACCTGTTAATACACCCTGCAGAGTGCTCATTCACATTAGCAATAACATTAAAATCCTCGCCAATCATCCAAAGCTCCTCGCCAATTGGTTTGATATTTTCTTGCTTCTCCTAAAGTTCATATCTGCTTACCCTGGAACACTTTGCATATACTACCGTAAGCCATATATCAGATGGAAATAGAGCAGATTTCAAAAGAAGATGGAGGAATTGTTCATGGTCTACCAATACCTTACAAGCTATATTAAAATTATGAGCAAATCAGATCTTCCCTGAGCAATTTGAAATAATAGAATCAAAACTCAATCTTCTTGACATAATATTAACATCCAGAGCTATGAACGGTTCCAAAATTCCAAGGAAGTTCAAATTGAAGCGTTTTTTAAAAAACAAGATTCTTCTAAGAGAGGCTAAAGGTTCGTCCTTTCTTCGGTTAGCCTTCCTTCTGTTGGTTTGGTTCTTCAATTCTTTATAGTAGCTTCGGGCCAGTCGGACCAGCTTAGGTCGATCTCCTTCTTCGTCTTCTGAGTCTGAGTCTGAGTTAGACTCGGGTTCAGGTTGTGGCTTTTTCTTTGTTGTCCTTCCAGTTTTTCCTGCAACAAAGGCAATACCTTTCTCAGCCATATTGCAGTTAGTCTGTTCATGAAGTTCTAATTCGGAAAATAATTCTTCTAGTTTAATTTTTGAGAGATCCCTTGAAACCTTGTATGCATCTACCATAGATGCCCAGAAGGTGTTTCTAGGGAAAGCATTTAAAGCATACCTTATTAGGTCACGGTTTTCGACCTTGTGACCTATAGCGTGAAGACTGTTCATCAATTTTTGGATTCGTGCGTGAAGCTGGGCTGCTGTTTCGTTGTCGGCCATCATGATGGTATACAATTTGTTCAGGAGCAGATCCCTCTTACTGATCCGAGTGTCTGATGTTCCTTCGTGCAGCTCGATTAATTTTGCCCATAGCTCCTTGGCACTGTTGAAGGGACCCACCCGGTTCAGCTCCTCTTTTGTTAAGCCGCATTGGAGGGTCTGAGTCGCCTTTGCATCTGCTTCGATTCTTCGTTTCAGAGCGGTGTCCCACTCTGTGTAGCTTTGAGGAATTCTTTCAGCATTTTTGGGTATCTCTAGTCCAAACTGGATGATAATCCACATGTCCACCTGAGTTTTCAGGTGGACCTCCATTCGACTTTTCCAGTAGGAAAAGTCTTCTCCACTGAAAAGTGGAGGACTAGCAGTGCTGAATCCTTCTTGCATGGCCATTTAATCTGAAAAAAAATAACTAACAAAATAAAAATTCCCAAGACTTGGTCTTGGATTAGTAGTGCGGGATAAGGAAAATAAAATAACGAGGGGTGTTGCACCAACCTCGATTACCAAAAAAAATTCGTACAAACAATTTAGAAGAAATTCGAACGAGAAAAAGAAAATAAAAAAATCTGAAAAATTTTCAAACTGGTGGTTGCACCAAATTTGAACTTTCCCGCTCTGATACCACTTGTTGAATCGAGAGAACCGATAGAGGGAGGGTGAATATCGGAAATCGTTCGGATTTAGGGATAGAGAAATTGCACAGCGGAAAATAAAACACAACACACGCAAACACAATTATTTTTACTTGGTTCGGAGCCTGGGTCGACTCCTACTCCAAGGCCCACGGTCGTTGACCGTTTACTTTGGGCAATTCTATATGAGGCGCACAAACAGTTTACAAAGATGGATTACAATAGTAGTGTTATAAGCACAGAATTAAAAGATCGCTCTTTTGTTACCGACGTCCGAGGTAGATTAACTTTTCGGAGCGGAGGGACGTCGTCGGCTCGAGTTGGGAAGTTTCTGTTAGTGATATGAGAGAAGTGTCCTAAGGCAATCGCCTTATGATTGTAAACATTTATTTTAATAAATGATAATTCACTATTTGAGTATACATGTTTGTGTATTTGATTGGGATCTTAAACTCATCTACTGAATGTCCGCAATACAATTCACAGCATAAGAGAATTTGTGATGGGATCACAACTAGTGATTATCTCTAAATGTGCAATTGTGAAGTATTGAAAATATCCCTAGTCGATGAATTGATAAAAACGGACACTATCAATTCTGTTGAGACTAGCATGGGTTATTCTCTATTCAGCTGATTCTCACTGGCTGGTGACATTGGGATGTCCGGAGATAAACATGGATGCTAGTTAAGGGAACTAGTTCATTCGAGTGACTAGCCATAAAACTTCATATGGTAATCTACATATAGATATGTCAATGAAGTTCTTATTGCAGCTTAAGTGCGATGTTCCTTTGACTTGCGGTGTTCAAGTCATCTTGGTCATGGAGACTTATACTTTAACATCTTAAGAAAGCATCTCCAAGGAGGTGTGGACCCAGGATGATTGGGTATAAGCCGAAGTGCCCGAAGATGTTTGAACAGCCTACAAAGGATTCACCACTCCTTGCGAGGAGATGTATACCCAGACCTATCGTCGGATTGTTACTCAAAGCCTCTGGCCAGAGCATATCATGTTTAGAGTATGAGTCTCTTAAATACATGAGAGTAATTAGAAATCCAAAGGACGAGAAAGACACTACTTGGGCTAGGTGTGATGTAGTCAGCCTAGTGGGGACTGACACACATAGACCGTGTCCTGAACCAAGTGGGTATAAGATGGTGAAGGGAATGAGGCACGATTCATTAGAGCTGCTGAAGGATTTCAGAATTACTTCTGAGGTCAACCATTGATCTTTCGATTAATTGGGGGGCATGATGTACTACTAGGTGCCACTCATGATCGTTCTATAATTGGTTGATTATAGACGGCCAACATAAATCGAAAGCCTATTTAGTCACACGCACTACGAGTAATCCGAGGGATTTAAAATGAGTTGAAAATTGGATTTTCCAATCAAGAGAAATAAGTCGAATTTGAATTAATCAGAGGCGCAATGGAAGCTTAAAATGGCTAAGTCTTTTGAAGGCTTATTGGGCGAATTAAATGAGTTTAATTCGCGATGGGATCGACTCGGTTTGGCCGGCCAAAGAGGGTGCCAACCCTCTTTGGTTTGGCCGGCCACAACAAGGGGGAGAAACCAATTAATTTGGTTTAATTAATAAAATAAATCTAGCGTGATTTGTTTTATAAAAATTATGGATAAATAAATTTATTTTCATGGAAATTAAAATAAACTTTAAATGGTTTATTTTTATTTTATAAAATCAATTATGAATTGATTTTTCCATGATAAGAAAAATTTATATAATAAATTTATTCTTTTTATGGAAATTAAAATGAACCATGGATTGGTTTATTTTATTTTATAAAATCAATTATGAATTGATTTTTCCATGATAAAGAAAAATTTATATAATAAATTTATTCTTTTCATGGAGATTAAAATAAACTTTAAATGATTTATTTTTATTTTATAAAATCAATTATGAATTAATGTTTTCATGATGAGAAAATTTATATAATAAATTTTATGAAGATTTATTCCATAATTAAAAAGAGAGATGTATTTGTTTTATTATAAAATTAGTTATAATAAAACTTGGCATAACGGAATAATTAATAAGAAAATTTATAAAATAAATTTCTTATGAAAATTTATTCCGTTAATTCTGTTAAAGGGGAGACATGGCAAGGGAGAGGCTACTATATAAAGGAACCAAGGCTAAGCTTGAATTCCTTAATTGAGTAATCAAGAGATTTAGTAGCTCTCTCCCTCTATTATTCTCTCCCTCTCCTTCTCTCCTCCTCCTAGGGCCGGCGCCCCCCTTGCTCATCCTAGGGCCGGCGCACACTCCTCCTAGGGCCGGCGCACTCTAGGGTTGGCGTGAGCTACATCCACCAAGAAGGTGCCAAAGAAGAAGAAGAAGAAGCGGGTCGCAACTCCTTCCTTCCCGGAATTTTGATTCCGTTACTTGGTGGTTAGTTTCCATCTTTCTCTCTTGTTTTTCTAGTTGTGCCTTTGGAGAATCTAGTAGTTCTCGTCGGCACAAAACTTGTGGCTTTGCGAAGTCATCCCGAAGAGAACTCGGCGTGGACGCAAATAGAGGCGGAGCTTCTATGGGACGCTACGGTTGGATCTCGTCCCTTACTTCGAGTTACGCGAGGTACTTAGTAAATTAGTTTACTTTTTCGCAAAATTTTAATTTATGATCATGTCCACACATCATAAGGTCTCATGCTAGATACGTGGTTAAAAATAATTTGAGAAATTATTTATGCTAATTCTTCCGCTGCACGTAAATATTTTAAAATTTTACGAACCCGTATCCTTGTCAACATGCACCTGGTCCCAACAGTTTCCGGAGCAGAGTGCGGGAGCAGAAGAGCGTCGAAGCATTGAATGAATTGTTGTACTGAGCCTTGGGGTCGAGGGCCCTTTATATAGCCCTGGGGGCGCCCGGAACGTCGGGGGCGCCCCCCCCCCCCACGTGTCAGTTGATCCGAAAGTTGCTCGGTCAGCTTCTGATCCCTTTACATTCGGGATTAGCTTTGACCGGGGTGCCCGGAGCGCTCGGGGCGCCCGTATTGACCGGGTCAAACTTTCATCTGTTGGCTTCGAGGGGAGCTGCTTCGGTAGTTAGCGCAGGGGGCGCCCAGAGCGCTGGGGGCACCCGGGAGCAGCGGGGGCGCCCGGGAGCACGGCGGCGCCCGGAAGATGAGCTGTCGAAGCCTGCTCTTGTTTTATGTGTTTTGTGTTCACCTTGAGGGCGCCCGGGACACTCCGGGCGCCCTGGTCAGCTGTTGCCTCATTCCTTTGAGGCTCTCTGAGCTGCAGACACTCGTTCCTTTGGTCCTGCATCCAGGGTTAGTCCAAAACACCATAAAACAATAAAATATTAGTTTATACAGCCATAGCTGTCTTGGTTCTGACATTGGGTTTCCAAAATGGAGCCCTAGGTCGAACCGACGCCTACTGTTCCCTCGACGGGGAACGCGCCCTCACCTACTCCTCTCGGGAGAATGTACTTGATGCCAACCGCTCCTCTGGTTGGACTTTTGCCTGGCGGTCCTTTGCCAGGTCTTGGATACCGAGCTGTCCTTTGCCCGGTGCCTAGCATTCCTTCGCTAGGGCTTCAGTCCTAAGCTGTCCTTCGTCTGGCGCCTAGCAGTCCTTCGCTAAGGCTTTTCACCCTGGCATTCCTTCGCCAGTGCCTAGCAGTCCTTCGCTAGGGCTTTTTACCCTGGCATTCCTTCGCCAGTGTCTAGCAGTCCTTCGCTAGGACTTTTAACCCTGCACACTAGAGTGACATGTTAGATAACAAGTAAGACTTAACTTTTGAACCCTGTTGCCATTATCAAAACACAGGTTTGACTTGGGTGCTTTCTGCACCAACAGCAACAACTCAGCTGAAATGAAATTCAGAAATGCAACTGAATGCTAAACAACCTCGGATCAAATGCTTTAGCTAGCTAACTGTTGTCTTCAACCTCAGGAATTAAAACTAAACCTGAATTGAATTTGACATAAACTGAAAAATTCAGAACTAAGCTGAGAATTGCAAAAGCAGGGCTGATAAGCATTAGCAACTTGATATGCAAATAGAAAAACAGGAAATAAACTGAATTCAAATTCAATTGTTCACTGATCGAACTCACTAACTAATCTACTTGCAGAATGAAACCTAATTAAGGCTTGAGAGATTCAGAAATGAAAACGAAATAGCTGATACAAAGAACATAACAGAAACTGTTTTGCTGAAACTGAAATTACAGCTAAGGAAAACAAGAAATTCAACCAGAAACTAAGTCTCGATCCTTCACTTGTATCAAGACCTCCTTGTTCGTCACACAAGGGCAAGCCAAGAACCCCTTCAACTTGCAAATCAATGAAAAAAATGGTTTCAACTTCAGATTTGCTCACAGATTGCACTCGGCTGGATAAACCCAATCCGATCTCCTTGATCTCGCGATTCCGAGGTTTGATGATGATTTGATGATGATTGAAGAATACCAAAGGACCCTCCAGTAAGCTCCAATGGAAGAAAACAGCACGCGATCGTGATTGAATCGATCAGATTGCAGAAGTTGCTGAAACCCTCACTCAACTCTGCTCCAAGGCAAATCTGAGCTTGAATCTCCACTGAAGCCTTCTCCCAAGAATCCAGATCGTGTTCCATGGTGGTGATCGAGTTGGCCACGCCTTCGGATGGAAGAAATCGTAAAGAAAACTCAAGAACAAGTGAAGAAGAACGAAGAAAATTCAGCTGCCTGGTGAAGACGTGACGCGAGATCTGAACAGGGGAGCGGGTAATATAGTTTCAACAGTGAACGACTCAGATTGTCCAACGCTCATCCAACGGTTGATCTTCGTCCGATTTGACTCGAACTTCCCAGATCTTGATCAAGGGTCAGGATCATCCTTGGGGTAGCTCAGATCTTCCAAATTTGCAGCGGATGACTCAGATCAAGCTGATCTTTGAATGGATGGTCCATATCCCTCTGATCGTGATCCAACGGCTAGATGATCTTGATCTTATCGCTCGATTAGACTTAATCCCAGCTCGGATTGATCAGAAGTTCTCAGATGGTCTAGATCTAACCATCTTTGCATCAGACGGTCCAAATTAGTTGACACTTGATCCCTTTGATCTGGATCCAATGCTGGCTCAAGTTTGACCCAACATGACCTAAGTCTCTGATCCTTCCACACCTACAAAAGTAGATCAAAAATTTAGTGACAAAACAACTCAAATATATAAAAATTTGCAATTAGGTCCAAAAGAATATAAATCCTAGAACCTAGGGTAAATCCACCATTAAGCAAGTAAAACATGAGTCAAAAATAGATCCTAGATCCTTAAATAATCAACAAAATGACACTTATCAGATCTCTAGCTCTTAACTCACGCAGATATTGTGGAAGATCTCTATAAGCCTCATCATAATCTCCAACAACCTTTTTCAATGCTTTCTCCCTAGCTATGTATGCTTTTCTGTATGATATGGTCACTCTAAATCTAGCTTTAATATCTGATATAATCATACTTAGTTTGTATTATTCATTATGAAGAAATTGCTCTTCAACAAAAGAAGCAACAAATGATGAAGAGCATGCATGATGATCAGTACTTTCCCTAACAGTTCCACATTGGTGTTCCTTTATATATTTTGTAACAGTGAACTCTACTTCCCCCCATGCTACTACTCTCCATGTACGTGGTTGGTTGAAGCACACTGCTTTAACTCTATTTTTTCGGGTGTCAACTGGGTTATATCTCATATGCTTAACCATGGCATGTTTGACAAGTGCATTCTTGAATTCTTCTCTAGATGGAAATATCTGCCTCAGAAAAAATTCATGTCCATCTCTTGCCTCTACCTCTACAATTGGCTCAGCAAGCAATCGAGAATTTAAAATATAAGGATCTTCAGCTAATGAAAATTCCTCCTCTAAGTCACTGTACTGATCTGGGGGGAATTCATATTGCTCAATCTGCATATCATCGGCTTGGAATTCTAGTACACTTGTAATGGGTTCTAATTCATCTGCATTCCGGATTTCGATTCCTTCCTCCCCACACTAGGTTGGCTCAAAGAATTCAACAACTCTTGTAGAAGAATTCAAACCCTCACCTTCTAGATTAGTTGCTTCTTCATTTAGATCAATTGTCAAATTCCTTGTAATTTCTTATCCATTCCCCGTGACAGCATTATCATCAAGAGTATTTCATATCTCGGATAGAATTTCGTCAACAACATTATCATTCCTGAAAAATAAATTATAATTACATTTTACAAACTTTGAATATCAAAATCAAGGACCTAGGAAGGCCTGAGGGCCTGAAATATTTTAATTTCAGGCCCTCACAGGGCCTGAAATCGGTATATTTCAGGCCTTTAGAAGGCCTGAAATCTTTTGATTTAAGGGTCTCACAGGGTCTCAAATCAGTATATTTAAGGCCCTTGGAGGGCTTAAAATCTAATGATATCATGCACTCCCAGGGACTGAAATCCTTTAATTTCAGGCCCTCCTAGAGCCTCATATGGTGAGATATCACCCTTAGGTCGAATTCAAGCATTTATTTATCTTAAGTTTAACAAATTTCAGAGAGCCCTTATTATGTAATGCATATCACCCTTAGTCTCCTCCAAACATAAAAATTATAAAAAGAGTTGATAAGTATAAAACTAGGTCTGATATCATATCAAAGATAGCAATCATACGTACATTACTATTTGTATTTGTTACCAATCTGTTGCTTGCTTTTTCTCCTTCACCACCTATCTTCCTCACCTGCCTTGGTGATGAATTGAGTTGTGCAAGGTCGAAATATATACGTATCCTCGTGATGATTCGACTTGTGCAAGGTAGTAATATATATATAGGCTGAGAAAATTTTCACTACCTGCCCATCCGAACCACAAATTATTATTTTACAGTAGAAGTGGTTCGGATGTCTCGAAATGTGAATCGAAAAAGGTATTTTGTGGCGGGAGGGGTATAATAAGAAGTTTACTTAAGGTGCTGCACCCTTTGGTAAATTACAAACCATGGTATGCGAAATTGTAATTTTCAATTCTTACATACGCCCTTTGATAAATTAATATAGGAAAAAATGGTTTAAATATATGCCAATGAAAAGTATATTTGTCTAAAAATATAAAGTTTGCAACCAATTTTGCAATGAAAATAATTGGTACTGATTTACGGAATAGTGCTCACCAAAAAATGTCAAGTTTGTTGATAATTTTTGCAATTAAAATAAGTTCGTCACAACTTTTGCGATAAATTTTGGCAATTTATGATGAAAATAATTTTTGTAGTAGATTTGCAACGAAAATAATTTTCATCGTTGATTTGCGAAGAAATTTTCTTCGTCGCTAATTTGTGACGAAATTTTTTTCGTCACTAAATATATTTAGGGATCGATTAACAACAAAAATGGTTGTCTTTAAGTTTTTAGTTTTATGTTTAGCCACCGATTGTATTATATTCGGTCACTAATTTAGTAATTGTTTTAATTTGATCGCTAAAATCAATTATTAAATTTAATAGATTGGTTGTTAAATCAGGTGCTAACTTTAGCGACGGAACATAATAGGTTAGTTGTTAATTTTAACAATTGAATATTATTCGGTCGTTATATTAACGTTGAAGATTTAATATTTGTTTACAAATTAACGATAACTTTTAAAATATCGGTCACAAAATTAATGATCGAATATTTATATTTATTAACAACATCTAAATTATCAATTTTAAAATATAAATATTCAATAAAAATATTTATAACACAAAACACACAACAAGAAAAATAATCCCACAACATAAGATCCAAAACTAAATTCTACCCATGGTTAGTCTCTGAATCAAAAATAAGTATAGAAAAGTCAGAAAAATCATAAGGAGGAGTTAATTATATTATTGAGGCCATATCATACAAGACATAAAATCTTATATCGACTATTCTAATATTGTGACCGAAGATCTCAATTCTTCATTCTCCACCTTTAACTCTTGCGACCTAGCTGGGTGATGGAATATGTGGCTCTCCCTCCTGCTATAACAGACTGAGATACCTTTGTAACTCTAGCAGCCATATCCAATACAAAATAAAATATTACTAATATCTAATATATGAAAAATAAAGTTATTTATTGTTATATTTGAGAGGTTATTAATAAACTTTTGATACTTACATTTATAGTTTATGATCGCCATCCTTTTGTCAATGGGGATTGCGCAATATGTTGGTTACGTTGTTGTAAAGTTTATTCTGCATAAATAATTTTTTTATAAATTAAAATAAATTCATTGATAATTTTCTTTTTAAAAAATACTTATATAATTTTATTTGATACACCAATTGTATTGGATGCTCGATCTACCGAGTGATCGACTGTATGTTTTGTTACTCTTATTCTTGGACTAGCGACATCATATTTCTATCATTCGATTGTATGTTTTGTTACTCCTATTCTTGGACTAGCAACATCATATTTCTATCATTCGACTGTATGTTTTGTTACTCCTATTCTTGGACTAGCCACATCATATTTCTATCATTTGAGTTGTTATGATTTCATTTTTCATTTTTCTTCACTCAAAATCTGCTGCCAAGCATCCCAAAACTCTCCATGTACATCAGTACATGTGATGGCAGTTATAATAATTTCATGTATTATATTTTTGACCACACAAGTTTCATGTTACCTTAACTCAGACTTGTGCCTCTGTATATTTCTTCTATAGCAATGTCGAGAAATTAACATATTTTTATTATACAGTATCAATAATATTAAAATCCTTATAAAACATTCTCTATAATAGAAATCTTTAATTTATCATGGTCTACATACCCCTTTATATTCAAAAATGCATTGATATTCTTTAAATTTGGATGTGATATATGTGGATACTCTATAACTATGAATACTAAAACCGTATTAAAAAAGATTTTTTTAATATTTCACAACAAAAAGACTATATGAATATGAATTAGTAATAATATTATTTAAAAATATAATAAAAATACTTATTTATTACTGATTATTTTTAGCATCATATGTCGATCTTATTCCTATGTCAGATGATCAGTACAAGTTATGTCCTATATGTTGAACTAGTCAGATATACATGTAAGTTAGTTGTGCTAGTGTATCATGCTGTTCAATTTTAATATCATATTTTGAGTCTTGAATATTGTTTCCATACATGATAATGAAAATACGCTAACAACAAATAAAAAAACATCTGAAAAGAAATTCAACCTCATCCAACACAAATATAATTTTGAAAACTACTACATCATATTTTTCAATCCTATAATTTAATCGTCATCACACGTTGAATCATAGACATCAACAGTTTTTATGTCATTAGTGTCAAACTCCATTAATACATCAAACTCATCGTGGTTAGATATTTCTTCATCATCTAATTCCTAAATAACATTTATATCTATAAGTAAAGATGCCATCTAAATTTATGAATCAATTGAATGTCTCTTGACTTTTTTTATTCTAAAATACAATAAAAGATTTTATTTGATGAACTTAAGTATTCATTTGGTCCTCTTTTCTTTATTGAGAGGTATTTAGTATAGAAAATTTGAGTAATTTATACCATAAAAATGAAAGATTCAAATTTATTAAATCTTTTGTTAACATTGACTTCAACGAAATCGTAGTATAATTATTTCTTCACTTTATTTATCTCTATGGATATATTTTATAATTGTAATTTTAATTTGTACATGCTACCATGGAAACAAATTTTAAAAAGTAAAGGAATAATGATCATATTTCTTTTGTAATAGTTGACTAGGAAGTCCATTAAACTTAGGTTACGTTTGGTTAGCGATAATATAATTCAGTTTGTAATGTAATGGAGTCTGTAATATAATCCAGATTACATATTGTTGGCATTGTAATCCAGATTATAATACTTTTACTAGCTTTTGTAATATAAATTACATTACATTACAGTTTTAAAACTGTACCAAACAAAGTAATCAATCTTGTAAGATAATCCTAATTATATTACAAAGCTGATTATCCCTTATAAAAAAATGTCTTAAGGGTTTGATAAATACAATATCTATAACCCACAACCACACTAACCTCTTCTAAAAACTTAGAATTATTTTCCTTGCCTATTCTTCCTAGGAAAACTCTTTTTGCTATCCAATCGCATAAATATTTTCAATTCTGCTAACCACCCGCTCCTTATTCAGATTTTACACACTCCGATTCAAAGGTAACCTACCACTGCCATTGTCATTGCCGCCGCCACCATTTAAGTTAGGAGTGTAAAATACGACAATTCGAAAATCCGGACCAGAAAATTTTTGAGATTTTTCCGGATAGAGTCTAGGGTTTTCGACCTACGGGAGGAGCCCAAGGGGCTTTATTGTAAAAATTTAAAACTAATTGGAGGGTCAAAGGGATAAAACCCTTACCCTAAGGGTAGGGTTTATGTTTCTAAAAGTTAAAGGACTTTTCTACAAAAAGCTCCTCATATATAAATTTATTTTCTCCTCTTCGTTCATTCGGCCGCAGTCTCCTCGTTTGCTTCTCGCGTGCCCTAGTCGCAAAGACACCCGCCGCCTGCCTTAGCAGCAACGCCGACTCCCCTCTTCTCCTTTCTCTTCGCGCGAGCCTAAATCGCAGACACCCGACGCCGACCCTCTCCTCATACTTCTTCCGCGTGCCCTAGCCACCGCCGCGAGTGGAGAAAGCGTCGCCCTGTCTCCGGTCGCCAGCCACCAGTCGAGGAGGCGAGTTGAGAGCAACCTCGAGCCTTTCACTTCTCCACGCGAGCAGCACCGACCCCCTTCATCCCTCTTCAGTGAGCTAATGGCGCCTCTCTTCTTCTTCTTCGACAAAGAAGAGTGATCCCTCAATTCGAGCGTGAGTCGACGCCTGTGTTCCCTCGCACGATCTTGCTTCATCGTCGATCACAGGTCAGGTAAGGAATCCTGTTTTTTTTGCAATTCTTGATGGGCATACTCTAGGATTTGTTTCACATTGATTCGGAGTTCTTTGCTTTGTTATGAGAAAAGAAGACCATGATCAGTGTTGATCTTTGAATTTATTATAGAACTAATTCATGATACGTTTGTTCTTGAGTTTGGATTTAGATCCTGATGTCGTGAGGTTTGTGAGGGTGGATCTTGGGATAAATTTGTTTCGAATTGGTTTCGGTTCTGTTTTGGATTTGGAGTCACAGTTTGATCATCGATACTTAGGAGGGTGAGATGCTATGTGTTTGATTAGTGCAATTGTGATCTGAGGTTGTTTTGATTCTCGCAGTGAATTATTAGTATGGATTTGAGATGAAATTTTTAGAATTAAGAGTGGTGTAATTTTGCATGATTTGTGTTGTGCCGTGAATGGTAACACATAGTGAGGTTGAATCCTGTTTGGTGTTACAGTCTGGTTTTGGGAGTTAAGTTTCCAATATTGATCCGTGTCATGGCGATTTGATGTTCTTTGTGGTATAATGCGCTGATGCATTTAACATAGATTGATAGGGATGAGATTTCTGCTTATATTTTGATTTCACTACCATAGTCTATTGTTCCGGAATTGTAAGGTGGGATATGATGTTGTGAGTTAAATCATTAATTAAGAGTTAAGTAACGAACGTCATAAATTAGGACGATCCTAATTAATTACCGAAGTTAGTTAAACCAAGAATCATATTATTGTAACTAAACATTATGCCTTTGATACAGGGCATTGATTGGATTTAGCATTTCTGACTATCAGACGGGAGGTTCTTGCTGATACGAGCATCTACTTGGAGGCGGGTACCCTTTGACTTATCTTTATGATATTGTCATCTTGTTATGCATAGACTGTTATAGATAGCAGTAAGATCATACGCTATCCCTGTTTATTATGCCTGTTCTGGATACTCGTTATTTATCCCTGGTTATTATGCCTGTTCTGGATACTTGTTGGTTATCCCTGTTTATTATGTCTGTCCTAGATACCTGTGGTTTATCCCTGAGTTATTATGCTGTTAGTTCCATACAGTATCAGGTAGTGTCATATCTATATGTATGCTTAGAGATCGTGATGTATCTCCTACCTTTGACCTTGTGGGATCTGTAGTTTTCGGCCAGTATACCTTGTAGGGTACCTGTATTTCCTGTTATAGGATTTCAGACTGAGACCTAGTATACTGAGGACTTGGAGAGGGAGGTATGTGTATCTATCATACACCATCCTTGCATTGTTGCATGCCGGCGATTAGCGACTCCCTTGTGGTTGAGCCTAATCGTCTTCCGGCACATGATATGCACACACGGCCACTCATGGGTGAGTGGATACCGCTGGGTGTGTGCATTTGCTCTGTATCGCTCCGCTCGTCCGCTCATGGGTAGTGGTTTCAGAGCGTGGTAGCAAGCAGGGATCCCTTCTCTACCCATAGACCAGAGAAGATGAGAGAGATATCTCCCCCATTTATACATGGGGCGGAGCGATAGCTCCACCAGCATCCTGTCCACTCGGTCACTCAGGAGCAGTGATGGCAGAGTGCGAACAGTGTCACAGCTCTACTCCACTCGGCCGACACAGTATCGCCTGTCTCGGTGGCTTGACTGGAGTTAGGGGTGACCATGGCATTGCACCATGTGCATATTTTGCATCGTGCATTGTTTGCTGCACTTGATTTCTGCACTTGTTTGACATGCATATTCTGGAGACTTGTTATCTGAGATTATATGTCTATTGATATTCCCTTGGTACTTATTACCCTCTTTTCAGGATAGATGGATTCTGGTATGTATTTTATTCAGTATCTTCAGTATACCCTTTCCTATTGTTCATATGGACTGTATCAGCGTAGACTCCTATTGTTATTATAACTTTCTACGCATATCTGTTGGGTATTCGCTGAGTTATGGACTCACCCCGTTGCCATATATGTTTTTATTTCAGGTTGAGATACTTGGAGTCGCTAGAAGAGCCCAACAGCCAGTCCCTACCCATCGCGACCGCAGGATTTTGTTTTATCCTGTGTAGTGGATTGTTTTATATTCTTTTTGTGATTTGTATATGTCATATGTGTCGTGTGCCCTAAGGGGTTTTGTGTATTGGTTGTTTCGTCGTAAGTCGGACCGGTCCGCAGTCAGGTATGATTTACTTAGTTGTCGGGTACTTTTACGTTGTGTTTATCTATTTTGGAGGCCTGAGGCCAAATATATACTGCGTGGGTTGTCATATATATTGTTTGTATGTGTAAATTGTCCGCCGGACAGGGGAGGTGCTGTCCGATTTTCTATTGGATCAGCGGCTCCTGGGTCTCGGGGCGTGATAAGGAGTATCAAAAATAATATGATTCGACCACTCGATCCGAGTTGATAAAATAAATAAGACGCGAATTAAAAATTTTTGGATTCGGATTGGAAGGTTTTTGAGTTGAATATTTTTTTATCAGTTTCGAGTCAAATTTGGTTGACCTTAATTTAGAATTTAGTAGATTTTTTAGGATTAAATTAAATTTTATTTTAAAAATTTAGATGTTTTTATGTATATTAATATCAATGTTAGTATGATAATGATAGACTATTGAGATAAAAGTGAAGAGTTATAAGAAAAATAATGAAAAAAATCATTTTAAATTGGGTTATTCGGGTCGAATTTAAGTTGGTTGGGTTCGGATTTAAAAGTTTCGGATTGAATTCGAATTCAGATGAGATTTGAATTGAGATTCAAAAAAAAAAAAAAATCAAGCTGACCTGAAATTAAGGACTGAGATTGAAAACCTGGCAGCCTGCAGCGAGCTACATCACAACTTCAGTTTGTGAAAGGTTCCCAGGGGGCAGTGCCACTCCAGAACTTGTATCTCTCAATGTCAAGTAAGATTGCATTGAAATCTCCGCAAATTTTAATTTTACTTAACTGATTAATCGAGCCCAACATCCATCAATTTTGAGTTGTTTAGTTATTGTTTCGTTAAATAGCTTTGACCAAAGAGCACTGTGACAAAATGATGCTAATAAACAGAGTGTGGGATATGCTAACTAAAGACTCATACAGTCATATAAAAATCCTTATTGCGATATTTAAATGCTTAAAGTTTTGGCAAAAATCCATCACTCAAGTTATTATATACAATCTTTTTTTATATCATTGCATGTAGGGTGCTTGATATAAATTTGGCAATGGAAATGGTAATGGGTTTGATTGAGGGGTTTATGAGTTTGGTGATAACCTAGTAGGGGGTGAGTTATGAAATCAAGGGTATCATATCCTTATTTTGATTCCGATTCCCGTATACCAAGCATCATCAATGGGAATGAAATAGATTTCATTCTCATTCCCACCTTCTAAATCCGCTTACCAAGCGCCTTAGTCTTTTAGCCCTAAGATTGATATTGTTTGTGAAGGCTGGCACCAATAGTCAAGTTATTTTTTACGACTTGCCATGCCTGACAGGGTTATTGAAATGTATAGGAGCTTTAAGATAATTAACTAACAGTTTCAAATTTTTTTTGCCAAAACATGTGCTTAATATTATGTATTATATCTAATCCTTTCTTTGGAGAAAGGTAAGAATTAATATGATGAGCATTTCCCAGATTCGATTTGTACATCCCAAAACTTATTAAGAGGTCAATTTAAATAATTGCTTTATTAACAAAATTGTGCATGTGATTTTCTTCCCTGATTATTTTCTTTTATACAGGATCAAAAATATTTCATCAAATTCGATTCAGCGTAATCCAACCTTATCCCATGCAACGCAGTAGTCGTTTCTGCACCACAAATTTAAGTTTAAATTATTCCATAAAGTACAGTTTACAATGAAAATAAAATTCCAAACTTGACCATAAAGTACAAATAATAAATGGCGTTGTTAAAGGAGGAAGAAAGCAGGGAACTTCCTTCTCACACAATAGGAGCTGGGACGCGGATTGGGTAGGCCATTCCTTTTCTTATTTATTAAATTTCTCCCTTTTTAAAATCTTATGAACAATTTTTAATAATTATGCTGAGAAATTGGGTTGGAGCAAATTGCCCAGGTACCCATTTTCATTATCTTATTCATTTGTTTTCTTTATATAGTTAATTCACATCCCTTGATGTTCTCTGAGGCAACACCACGGCAGGTGGAAAATTGGAGCAAGGCATCTATCTCTTCTTCGTTCTTCTCTGTCTCCTGCTACTGCTTCTAGTTGTTCTTTGAATTCTTTCTTGGATGTATTCAACTGGAATCTCAAATTCTACCCAGGTATTTGACGCCTAAGCTAGTTTTATATGCTTAATTGGCAGAGGATTCTTCGAGTATTTCAGAGACGTGGGATGTTCTTGTTGACCAAATTTTGAACTTTATGTGATTTCTAGCCTTCTCCCCCTTTATTCCTAAGAAAAAACGATTTTTTTTGGTTCTTGTATGTCGGGATTTTTGGAAGGGGGTTGGCTAAGGTGACTTGGGCTTTACATGAGATTTCTACTGCTTTTTGGTGTTGATTTGGAAATCCCTCATGGACGGAGCTGCGCTGCCTCTGATGAACGCAGGGATCTTTTCTCCCTATCGCTTTCCCTTTGCCTCGAGGTCTCTTTTGATGCTGGAAAAGTTTTTATTTTAAGAAATACTAATTTGGTTTTGAGTTTCTTTCTTTATTTCGTTCGTTCTTTCTTTCTTTCTTTCTCATCATGGTTATGTTCATGCCAAACTGAATAGCACAAAGGAGTTGCTCGTTTTCATGGTGAATATGCAAATCTTTCTTCCTTTACCTTTTATCCACCTTATCCTCGGGTAGGATCAATCATCTAAGTGAAACGGTTACTAATTTCTGTGTATTTTTGTTGAAACTTACTATGGAACCTGGACTAGGAGACTAAGACACAATTACTGTTCTATACAGTAGTTCCTTCTCTAGCAAGTTCAGTCGCTTGTTTTTGGTTCAAAGTTTACTTATTGCTAAGAAAATATGATAATTGTAAAGTGTCACAAAATGTTTGGACGACCAAAAAGGATAGATCTTTGGAACTCATTTATCAAACTATAAAAATTAAGTAAAATGATACCTTCAAAAGTTGTTGGATGCTTGTTGATCATTTTTATTGAATTCGCCTAGTTGATTCTTCTCACATCCTCCTTGTAATCCTGTCCTCTCTTCTGTGGACATCTGGTACTAATTCGTTCGAGGGAAGTTGTGATGATTTTTACTGTTTATTTCGTGTCTTTATCATACATTTCTCCTGACTATTTAATTTATTACATTAAAATATCTTTTAGTTGTGTGGCTGCTTCAATTATTAGAACAACAGAAGGAATAAGTTGATGCTCATCCCTATGGATATATCTTTTTTTCAGATAAATTCTCGTTATGATGTAAGTAGTGGAGAAAATGCAAAGGAGTGTTCACTTGGACGATCTTTAAGCTAGTCTTATTCCGATTTGCTAGATTCTTACAAGCTAGATAGTGGTTATACTTCAAGATGCAAGCATCTTCAAAGTCTGCAACCTTTGACAAACACCAGAAATCACTGTATCAAAACTCCATGCCTTCTGGATACGATGACTCTCAATTTAGGTCTCAAGATCACCAATCTGCGCATTCTTTCTCTTCTGAAAATAGATCTCGGCCTAAAACAACTCCATCACAGATCAATCATGTTCAGTTCTGTACTCTGGAGTCCTCTTTATCAAACACTAATTACGCTAGGCACCACTCTCCGTCTTTTGATTGCACAGCTAGCAGTGGAAGCCCGTTTTCCCAGCAAGATTCTCAGTCTGATAATATCTATGGATCTCCAATTAGTGCTTCTTGTATTACTGAAGACCCAAAGGATCTTAGAAACAGGTTGAAGGAGATAGAGGCTGCTATGCTGGGGCCTGATTCAGATATGGCTGAGATCATTGAGGATACCTACCTAGGCCATCTATCGCTGGAGCCAGAGAAGTGGAAACAGGCAATGGGAATTCCCAGAGGAGACCTGAAGCAGCTTTTGATAGCCTGTGCTAGAGCTGTTGCAGAGAATGATCTGATTGCTGTTGAATGGCTAATTTCAGAGCTAAAACATATGGTTTCAGTTTCCGGGGAACCAATGCAACGATTGGGAGCATACTTGCTTGAAGGCCTTATTGCTAGATTGGCTTCCTCGGGGAGTTCCATTTACAAATCTTTGAAGTGTAAAGAACCCACTGGTTCAGATCTTCTCTCTTACATGCACCTTCTTTATGAGGTCTGTCCATACTTCAAATTTGGTTACCTGTCTGCCAATGGGGCAATTGCTGAGGCTGTGAAGGATGAAAACATGATTCACATTATTGATTTCCAGATTGCCCAGGGAAGTCAGTGGGTAACACTCATTCAAGCTCTTGCAGCACGACCTGGCGGTCCACCATTTGTTAGAATTACCGGAGTTGATGACTCGAATTCTGCTTATGCACGTGGTGGTGGTTTATATTTAGTGGGTCAGAGGTTGTCACGACTTGCTGAATCTTGCAAAGTGCCCTTTGAATTCCATGGTGCTGCTATTTCAGGCTATGATGTGGAACCTGAGCTTATCAGCATTCGACCTGAGGAGGCACTGGCAGTGAACTTTCCTTTTCAGCTGCATCACATGCCAGATGAGAGTGTGAGCACAAGGAATCACCGAGACAGGCTTATAAGGATGGTTAAGAGCTTCTCTCCGAAGATAGTTACACTTGTCGAACAAGAATCCAACACAAACACTGCTCCATTTTTTCCTAGATTTCTCGAAACCCTGGACCACTATACCGCCATGTTTGAGTCAGTAGATGTCACTGTTGCGAGAGACAGCAAAGAGAGAATCAATGTAGAGCAGCATTGCATTGCAAGGGACATAGTTAACATAATTGCTTGTGAGGGGGAGGAAAGAGTGGAGAGACATGAGCTCTATGGGAAATGGAGGTCTCGGTTTATGATGGCCGGGTTCAGACCATGCCCTCTTAGTCCTATGGTCAATGCAACCATCAAGATACTGCTACAGAACTACTCGGAACACTATTGGCTTGATGAGCGAGATGGTGTACTTTATCTTGGATGGAAGAATAGGACTCTGGTTGTTTCATGCGCGTGGAGATGACCTTAATGACCCGACAAGCTAAATCTTCAGTTTTTTGTTCATGACAATATAGATCGTAAACATCTTTGCTGTTACTAGACTAGAATTTTTGTCTTCTTATCAGTTGTGAACTGCTTGTAAACTGGTCATAAGATGTAGGTATGTAGTTGGATTCTATTAAAATGCCTAGAACTTGCTATGACCTGGAGATACATACTATTTCGGATGTTTGCCTACTGCATTTTAATAGAATTATGACCAGTTTTAATGGTTGAAAAGAATTATGGAATTGTATGAGATGTGTGTTTCCTGAATTAGTTTGAACCAGGACAGGAGTCATCTGTAAATCTGGTGAGTGTCGATTTGCTTCTATTCAGAAAAGTTCGAGTTACAAAACTTCTGACTTGTCTCGCAAATGAATTCTGATTCAGTCTGATTATTCATATACTGGCATGAGAGCTTTTCACATAGAAGGCCAGGTAGGGTAGACAGAAATTCAGATATTCTGTTTTTTTCTACCCTAAAAAGGAGATGAAAGGTAAAGAAGTCTTGCCAATACATTGCCTACAATTTGAAGAATAAGCTTCTGCAATCACATTTCAGAAGCAAACAAACATCCTGCACCAAGGAGCATTCAGGACTGTTCAAAATTAGCCAATGTTAAATTTTTATCTAGTGAAGAAACTGATCTTTTAAAGCAGGGAAACATACATGAAGTACAAATCTTTGATTAATTTTGATCAGGGCGGGTGTGATCTGGGCGGAGGCGTGGCCCACTCGGACCAGGCCCTAGGGATGACCTAGTCATAGAGGGCCGAGCAAAAGGCCAGGTCAACGTAATCCCAGGCCAGGTCAACGGTCAAAGTCGTTGGAAGGCCGTTCAAGCATGGGGCAGCCCGGGGCCCCGGTGGTGCTCAGTCATGAGCTCGTTGGGGCGGAGAAACCTACCCAACCACATAATCATGGCCGGGTTCACTCGAGTAAGTGCGGTCGCGGCTTTGAGGAGGTCGGCCTGCTTCGATGAGACTCCTAGGAAAGTGGCGTCGCGACCCGCCAATCGACCTAGTATAGCTAGGCGGTCATCCCTAAACAAGCCCGTACTTCGTACGGAGGATAACATTTACACACCAAGGGAGTATGGAGAATATCTGGGGAATCATGCTAGGGAACAATGATGCGGCCCACCGATGTGTCAGGCAGTTAAGAAAAGTAGCCGGTCGTACCGCTAGGTCGAGTTGTTAGGCAGGAGGGTGTCAGATTCATCCTCTTTGTCGGCTAGCAAGGCCTATGGCCGGATTCGCATTAAATTTATCAGGATACTTTGGCAGTTTTTGTCCGCCGCCCCACCTATATAAAGGCACCTCCCCTTTCAGAAATGGGAGGCTAAAGAATTCTCTTACAATTCTCCTCTCATTCTCTACTCGTCGGAGTCCGGAGAGAGTCGTTGGAGTACCCTCGTCGAAGATCCGCCCGGTTGGTCTCTTTGCCCTAAGCGGGGATCTTCACTCATTGTCCTTCCCGAGCACCCGCTCGGCCATCCTTTCCGTTCGGTCAGGCCTCTCGATCATCCGGTCGGCGACCCAACAATCAATCTTCAGTCAGCACTCAAGCGCGTCATCACAAGGTGGCCCCTTCGCTTATCGACAGAATCAAAATTGACGTCGTCTATGGGAAAGATTTGTCTGATCGGAAGACGAAAGATGGGTGACTCCAACAAGATGACCATCACCATTTCACTAGAGGATTTCAAGTTGTTAGTCGCCACCAAGGCCCAAAAGATGGCACAGCAACAACCGCTGAGTGGCAACCTGACTGTCGGGCTTCCGGCTGCCTCGGCCTTGTCAGTGCCGGCCTAGCCAGGAGTAGGTACTCACCTAGGAGCAAGCGCCTATTTCCCCCGAGCCTTCTTCCGACCCGGGAAAGATGAGGCTCAGTCGGATCATATGGAGATCCTCCTCCTCCACCCATGCGATTCCACGCAACCTGACCAAGGGCAAGGCTGTCGCCGATCAAATGTCTCCAGACAGGTCAGGCCTTCCCTTCTCTCGCCATATCCTCCGAGATCCCGTTCCCAAGCATTTTCTACTCTTGGCCATCCCGAAATATGGAGGGGTCGCAGATCCAGAGGAGCACCTGGCCAAATTCGAAAATGCAACCTTGCTGCATCAGTACACAGATGGCATCAAGTGTCAGGCATTCTTAACCACGCTGTTTGGTCCTGCTTAGCGGTGGTTCAATCAGCTTCCTAGCGAGTCGATACAGAACTTCAAGAATTTCAGGAAACTCTTCTTGCATCACTTCACGAGCAGCCGGAGACACCACAAAACAAGTCTCAATTGTTGATGCAGTCTGGCCCTGATTGTTGTTTTGGTGTTGACACCGATTTTAGGTTAGGTGAATGATTATTGATGATGATTAAGTACTAATCGAGGATCAGGCATGGTATGGAAAATGTTAGTGATATGAGAGAAGTGTCCTAAGGCAATCGCCTTATGATTGTAAACATTTATTTCAATAAATGATAATTCACTATTTGAGTATACATGTTTGTGTATTTGATTGGGATCTTAAACTCATCTACTGAATGTCCGCCATACAGTTCACAGCATAAGAGAATTTGTGATGGGATCACAACTAGTGATTATCTCTAAATGTGCAAATGTGAAGTGTTGGAAATATCCCTAGTCGATGAATTGATAAATACGGACATTATCAATTCTGTTGAGACTAGCATGGGTTATTCTCTATTCAGCTGATTCTCACCGGCTGGTGACATTGGGATGTCCGGAGATAAACATGGATGCTAGTTAAGGAACTAGTTCATTGGAGTGACTAGCTGTAAGACTTCATATGGGAATCTACATGTAGATATGTCAATGAAGATCTTACTGCGGCTTAAGTGCGATGTTCCTTTGACTTGCGGTGTTCAAGTCATCTTGGTCATGGAGACTTATACTTTGACATCTTAAGCAAGCATCTCCAAGGAGGTGTGGACCCAGGATGATCGGGTATAAGCCGAAGTGCCCGAAGATGTTTGAACAGCCTACAAAGGATTCACCACTCCTTGCGAGGAGATGTATACTCAGGCCTATCGTCGGATTGTTACTCAAAGCCTCTGGCCAGAGCATATCATGTTTAGAGTGAGAGTCTCTAAAATACATGAGAGTAATTAGAAATCCAAAGGACGAGTAAGACATTACTTGGGCTAGGTGTGACGTAGTCAGCCTAGTGGGGACTGACACCATTGACCGTGTCCTGAACCAAGTGGGTATAAGGTGGTGAAGGGAATGGGGCACGATTCATTAGAGCTGCTGAAGGGTTTCAGAATAATTTCTTCTGAGGTCAAACCGTTGATCTTTCGATTAATTGGGGATCATGATGTACTACTAGGTGCCACTCATGATCGTTCTATAATTAGTTAATTATAGACGGCCAACATAAATCGAAAGCCTATTTAGTCACACGCACTACGAGTAATCCGAGGGATTTAAAACGAGTTGAAAATTGGATTTTCCGATCAAGAGAAATAAGTCGAATCTGAGTTAATCAGAGGCGCAATGGAAACTAAAATGGCTAAGTCTTTTGAAGGCTTTTTGGGCGAATTAAATGAGTTTAATTCGCGATCGGTTCGGGTCGGTTTTGGCCGGCCAAAGAGGGTATTAACCCTCCTTGTGGTGGCCGGCCATTAAAGGGAATTAAATCAATTTATTTGGTTTAATTAATAAGATAAATCAAGCACGATTTATTTTATGAATTATGGATAAATAAATTTGTATAAAGAAATTTATATAAATAAATTTATAGAAATTTATTCTTTTATGGAAGATTAAAATAATCCATGAATTGGGTTTATTTTAATTTTATAAAATCAATTATGAATTGATTTTTCCATAATAAGAAAGTTTATAAATTTCTTATAAAATTTATTCCATAATTTAAAGAGAAGAAGAATTAGTTTTTATTATAAATTAATTTATAATAAAGACTTGGTTTAAACGGAATTAATTCATAAGAATTTATAGGATAAATTTCTTATGATAAATAATTAGTTTTATTATAAAGTTAGTTATAATAAAATCATAAGAAAATTTATAGAATAAATTTCTTATGATAACTAATTTGTTTTATTATAAATGGTTATGATAAGACTAGGCTTAAACGGAATAAGCAATAAGAAAATTTATAAGATAAATTTCTTATAACTAATTCCGTTAATTCCGTTAATTCAGTTTAGAGGGAGACTTAGCAAAGGAGTTGCTACTATATAAAGGAACCAAAGGCTAGCCCTTAATTCCAATTCAAGTAATTGAATCATAGAGCTCTCCCTCTCTCTCTTAATCTCTTCTCTTCTCTTCTCCCTCTCCCTCTCTTGCCTAGGGCCGGCGCCCACTTGGAGCCTAGGGCCGGCGCCCACTTGGTGACTTAGGGCCGGCGCAACTCCTCCCTTAGTTGAGGTTGGCGTGAGCTTCAAGAAGAAGAAGGAGAACCCGAACGCGAAGAAGAAGAAGCGGATAGCGATTCCTCTCTTCCCGGAATTTGATTCCGTTACTTCGTTGGTTAGTTTTTCATTATTTTCTCTTATCCTTCTAGTTGTGCCTTCCGAGAATCTAGTAGTTCTCGTCGGCACAAAACTCGTGACTTTGCGAAGTCATCCCGAAGAGAACTCGGCGTGGACGCGAATAGAGGCGAAGCTTCCAAGGGACGCTACGGTTGGATCTCGTCCCTTTCTTCAAGTTACGCGAGGTACTTGGTAAATTAGTTTACTTTTTCGCAAACTTTTATTTTATGATTATGTCGATACACTATAAGGTTGCATGCTAGATACGAAGTTAAAATAATTTAGGAAATTATTTTATGCAAACTCTTCCGCTGCACGTAAAAATTTTAAATTTTACGAACTCGTATCCTTGTCGACATGCACCCGGTCCCAACAGAAAATCCTACCTTGGAGGGCTAGGTGTTGGAAAATCCTGATCTGGGAGGTTAGGTGTTGAAAGTCCTAGCTTGGAGGGCTAGGTGGGTGAAAAGTCCTAATTCGAAAGAGGTGGGTGAAAAGTCCTAGCTTGGAGGGCTAGGTGAAAAGTCCTAACTTGGAGGGTTAGGTGCAAATTCCCATCTTGGAGAATTAGGTGAAAAAGTCCTGGCCTAGAGGGTCAGGTCCTAGCTTGGAGGGCTAGGTTTGGAAAAGTCCTAATTCGGAAGGGTTGGGTGAAAAGTCCTAGCTTGGAGGGCTAGGTGAAAAGTCCTAACTTGGAGGGTTAGGTGCAAATTCCCAACTTGGAGAGTTAGGTGAAAAATCCTTAGCTTGGAGGGCTAAGGTGGATGAAAACTTAGCTTGGAGGGCTAGGTTTGAGTCCCTGGATCGGTCTGGTGACCGATCAGGGAATCTGGCACGCTGCTCCTTCGTGGATCGGTCTGGTGACCGATCCAGCGATGACTGATCGGTCTGGTGACCGATCAGGGAGCACACGGTGAGGTTGGGAACCTACTGTGCTGCTCCTGATCGATCTGGTGACCGATCAGGGAGTATGCGTTTCACCCATTGACTGGCTCCTGATCGGTCTGGTGACCGATCAGGGAGCGAGCAGTGAGGTTGAGTTCCCTTGCTGAACTGCTCCTGATCGGTCTGATGACCATTCAGGATCACTGTGCAGATCGTTCTGGTGAACGATCCAGCTTCGCGGGTTCCTCACTAAGATCGATCAGGACGGTGCCTGAATGGTCTGGTGATGATCTGATCGGACTGATGACCGATCAGGAGACACCCTGATCGGTCAGTTGACCGATCACAAGGCTTAGGCTGAGAAACTCAGAAATCGCCCGATATAAGGGTGGATCGGTCCGGTGAACGATCCACAACCTGGGATCGGTCTGGTGATCGGTTCAGGAGAATCTCAAAGAAATCGCGATTTCTGATTGAGCGTTGGGGATGGATCAGGACGGAGCCTGATCGGTCTGGACCCAGCCTGATCGGTCTGGACCCAGCCTGATCGGTCTGGTGACCGATCAGGAGGCTCTCTGATTGGTCCGGTGACCGATCACTTTAATTCAAATTGCACTGTCAGACACTTTGATCGCGTCTGAACATATCCGATTAGCTGCTGTTTGCCTCTGATATTTGATTTACTGGTTGATTCACTACTCTAACAGTCTGATTAAGCTACAGGTGACAGCGGAGGATTCAAAGACTCAAGGAGGGTCAAAGAAGAGCTTTCCTTGGAGCAGGTTTGTCCGTTTTTCCATCTCAGGTTGCAACGGCCGAGCTGCAGACTGGAGCTGAGACTGGGGCTTGGCTGAGGGAAGCTCAGGGAGTCCAGAGATAGCTCAGTGGTAGCTGGCATTGGCAGATGTGTAGCTGGGAGTTGCAGGGATGGTGTCATCTGATGCTTGGTGGAGAAACAAAAGCGAGAAGAAGGCTTCGGTTGAAGTAGAGAAGTTGTTCGACAGTCTTCGGTGTTGAGCTTACTGAAGTTCTTGTTGTGCCTTGTTTTTCTCCACAACTTGCTTGTTGTGTTCCTGGAGTCTTCATCACTTTGAGCAAGCAACTGCAAAAGCAACCAACCCTTACGTAGTGCTGGGAGGAAAGAACAAGGAGCTTGGAGTCCGACGGTGAGAAGACACGAAGGAGGGAGTCCTTGCGTGAGATCGTCGCTGGGTGGAGCTCAGGATAAGCTCGTTGTGTTCTTGTCCTTGCTTGGTGCTAAGTAAGAGTTTTCTCTGTGTTTCATTAAGCTTAAATCCATATCCTAGTTTGAAACGCTGTGGAGAGGTTTCTCCACCGAGAAGGAGGTTGCGTTATATCCGGTGAACACCGGGGCTTGATCTGCCGACGATCAAGGGATCGCCCACCTTAAGGGCACGCCAAGGAGTAGGGGCAAGTTATCCCCGAACCTTGTAAACCCTCTTGTTAGCGACCTTGGTAGTTGTTCTTGCTTGCTTTCATTTCGGTTTTGTTTACTGCACTGTCTCTTTTCGTTTGCTTCTTCCGCTGTGCTACTGATAAGTTGAGTGCAGAAATCTTGATAAGTTTCAAAGCTCAAAGAGATTGGCTATATTCACCCCCCCTCTCTAGCCATCCGTTTCCAACATCAATCTCTTTGCCCTTAAGCAAGGCCCAAACGAGTCCTTGAGGGCCTACATTAAAGGTTCAACCAGGTGGCGATAGGCGTACCGACCGCCACTCCGAAGGTAATGATTAGTGCTTTCTCCCATGGGTTACAAGATGAGGAATTCTTCCATTCGCTAATCAAGAAGCCGCCCAAAAGTTTTGACGTTCTCTTGGGGAAAGTGGTCAGGTACATAAATGTTAAGGAAGTGTATGCCTCTCGACAAAAGGAAGTAGGATCAACTCCGGTCATTTCTCCAGCTCAAAGGACCACCCCTCTGGGAGGCCCACTAGAAGTCCCTGGGTGGCCACCAATAGACCAAGGTCGGAATACCGACAGGTGCAGCATGTGGCCCAGGGATGCAGTCCGGCAAAATGGAGGTCATATTGTTATTTCCATCATAGCCACACGCACGCCACCCAAGAGTGCTAACAGCTGGGACGGTGGAAGGCTTTCGCCAGCCGAGGAGCACCCCGGTCGGCTCCGCATAGACACTTGGGCTCCCGGGGGCCACCGAGGGGTGCCTCAATGACGCCTGCAGAGACACTCATTGCCCAACAGCTATTCCAACCAGCAGTGTTGAGGCAATCGACCCAAGAATGATCGGGAAGATCATGGTTTTGATATGTGTGCTAAAAAATTTAAGGTTAGGGTGTTATATTGTATTTGATATATGTGTGATTGAGTTTGCAGGACTTGGAGAATCACACATGGAAAACATATCCGAGGGACAAGAGCCGAGGGAGGAGGACTCCAAGGGCAAGCCGGGAAGTGGACTTCAAGGGCACACGTGAAGGGTGGCATGGAAGCAAGCCAAGGGAAGGCTTGTGTGCGCATCTGAGAGACGAGAGTCAGAGGAAGATGACTTCAAGGGGCGAGCCAAGGGAGTGAACCTGAAGGCACATGTGAAAGAGAATGTGAAAGAGTGGTTGTAAGTGAGTGGGCAATCGACTGGCCAGATGGCAGTCGACTGCCAAAACTTGCAGAAGGTTTTCAGCCTTCTACCAGTCAACTAGCCCAGGGGCAGTCGACTGGTGACCCCCCAAAACTAGCCGTTGGCTAGCAATTAATGCTAGGCCAGTCGACTACCCCAGGGGCAGTCAACTGGTGCGGGGCTGGACAGCCTGCGAGGTTATCGTGTTCTCTTATAAAAGGAGGACTTTTTCACACGTGAACGGTACGGTTTCGTACTGTAACGAAGTGTTGTTCGTGCATAAAGTCTTCGCGCCTTCCTCTCTCTCTAATCATTGCATTCTGTAAAGAGGAAGATAATGCTTTTGTAAAGGTTTCTCCACCTGAATGAGACTTTTCATAGTGGAGGTGGAGTACGCTCATGGATCCTTGGATTAGTCACTCATTCGGGTGGATACCAAGTAAAACACTTTGAGTTAGCATTGCTTTTTGCTTTCATATATTTTTGTTTGTATTCCGCTAACAATTTTGTAGAGAAAACGACGAGAAATTGCTATTTACCCCGCCCCCCCTCTAGTAACGTCTTCGATCTATCAGGCAGGTCTGCCTAAAGCTGCAAAGGTCAATGAGGAGCAAGCCAACTAACAGAATGCAGTGCAGGGGGACGTGAACGTCATTTCAGGAGAGCCCAAGTACGGTGACTCCAATCGGGCTCGTAAGTTCCAAGTGAGTCGACTAAAAATTCATCAGGTCGGAATCAGTGCGGCTCAAGCCCACTGCTCGCAGATCAGTTTCGGGCCCCAAGACTTGCAAGGCTTGGAGGTCCCCCATGATAACGTTGTAGTCCTATCGACGGTAATAGCCAATTATTAGGTCCACCTAACCATAGTAGATACAGGCAGCTCGTCAACGTACTCTATAAGAAGGCGTTTGACCAGTTGCAGATTGACGTGGCAAAATTACAACCGGTGGCCACACCTTTGTTCGGATTCACAGACAACGAAGTATAGCCAGTAGGATAGATTATGCTAGTCATTTCCTTGGGAGAGGTGCCCATAAAGAGGATCTGGTGGTCCATCTTTCTCATAGTCGACGCCCCGTCCGCTTATAATGCTATATTAGGCCAACTGACCCTCAATGAGTTCCAGGTGGTCGTATCCACTTTCTATCTTAAAGTCAAATTCCTTGTAGGGGACCGAGTGGGGGAGGCTCAGGGTGATTAGAGGGTAGCACGACGTTGTTACATGTATAACGTCCGTATGGAGGTCCAAAAAACATTTAGGGTGTTGTCGGTCAGTTGTAACATGATACAACCTTCACCCTGGGCTGAAGTATGAGACAATAAGGAGGAGGTTCAGCTATTGATAACTAGCATTTTGACCGATAAATTTTGTGGAATTAGTGAGCGAATTTGAGGCTTTGGGGTGTATTTATTTATGAAATAATGCATAATTATGAATAGGATGTGTAACGACCCGGAAAATTCTCTTAATATTTTCTTAAAATATTGAGCAAGTCTAGATAATTTTTCGAGGGGCCCAAAAATAATTATGTAAAAATTGGGCCTAGAAATCCATATTTTCTCATTTAAATTGAGAAAACTAAGTACTAATGAGCTTTAAATGGGCTCCAAAAATAGGTATTAATTAGGTAAAAATTTATATAAATTAGGTAAAATTAATATAAATATAAAAGAATTTTATTTAGGAATATTAGCATAGTTATGGGTGATATTAGGGGAGAATTTTCGAAATAAAAGGGAAATTTTCGAAAATAAGAAAAAGGATTAAATAAAATAAAAATAAAATAAAAATAAAGGTGCATGGGCCAAGGATTGAACCTTGGACCTCTTGTACAACAATGAATGCTTTAACCAACTCACCTAGCAAGGAATTCTTATGAGGAAAGGAAGTGAATGGTGGTTAAATGGTAGAAGAAGATGAAGGGCCATGGAAAACTCTTCATTCACCACCTTAATGGTTGATTAATAAGGGGGTTTGGGAGTTTCATTCTTCATGCCATCAATTGCATTTGCTCCTCTCTTCCTTCTCCATTCTTGCCGAGCACACAAGGAGGAATTCTCCCTTGAGAAAACTCCACAAAAGGTCTCCTTCTCCAAGATCTAAGGTCTTCTCAAGGTTCTAAGGGCTAGGTGTGGTCAAGTCTTCTTTCTTCTCCTCTTCCAAGGTTCGAAAAATTAAGAAAACTAAGGTAAGACTCCCTCACCTGTGGTATAATAGTTAATGTTTTCCATGATTTTTGGCTTGATATATGGGTGAGTTTCGGATTTAATGTTGAAGGGAAACAAAAATCAAGGTTCCTATGTTCAAAGGTTTCGGACAGCATGTTTTAAAGGTCCATAATTATGCTAAAAATCATGATAATATTATTTGATGTTCCCTTATGATGTTTAGAAGTTAATTGTAATTTTTGGGGATTTTTGGAGTACCCTAGGACACCCTAGGGTCTCGGCCAACATGAAGAAGCAAAAACCCAGAACCTTTAGTTCAAGGGTTTCGGCCACTATGTTTTAAATGTCTAGAAATATGTTAAAAATCATGATAATATTATTTTATGTTCCCTTATGATGTTTAGAAGTTAATTGTAATTTTTGGGGATTTTTGGAGTACCCTAGGACACCCTAGGGTCTCGGCCAACATGAAGAAGCAAAAACCCAGAACCTTTAGTTCAAGGGTTTCGGCCACTATGTTTTAAATGTCTAGAAATATGTTAAAAATCATGATAATATTATTTTATGTTCCCTTATGATTTTTAGAAGTTAATTGTAATTTTTGGGGATTTTTGGAGTACCCTAGGACACCCTAGGGTCTCGGCCAACATGAAGAAGCAAAAACCCAGAACCTTTAGTTCAAGGGTTTCGGCCACTATGTTTAAATGTCTAGAAATATGTTTAAAAAATCATGATAATATTATTTGACATTCCCTTATGATGTTTAGAAGTTAAGAGTAATTTTTGGGAATTTTTGGAGTACCCTAGGACACTCTAGGGTTTCGGCCAACCTGAAAGGGACAAAACCAAGGTCCCTATGTTTATGGGTTTCGGCCACCATGATTTAAATGTCTATAAATATGTTAAAAATCATGATAATGTTATTTAATGTTCCCTTACTATGTTTAGAAGTTAATTGTAATTTTTGGGAATTTTTGGAGTATCCTAGGACACTCTAGGGTTTCGGCCAACATGAAAGGGACAAAACCAAGGTCCCTATGTTTATGGGTTTCGGCCACCATGATTTAAATGTCTATAAACATGTTAAAAATCATGATAATGTTATTTAATGCTCCCTGATGATGTTTATAAGTTAAGTATAAATTTTTGGAATTTTTGGAGCACCCTAGAGGCCCATATGGTTCGGCCAACCCCAAGGACCCAAGGGGTTAGGGTTGAGTCTTTAACTTCAAGCATATGTTTATGTGTGTTGCCATGATATAAGGATGAAGGATGGTGATTGTGTGAATTATCACATGGCCTTGGGACTCCATAAGTTTCGGCCAATAAGGGTTAATAGGATAAGAGTTAAGATTTATTCCAAGTAAGGGTCCCAATGGCCCTATGGTAAGATGTGATTTATGTTTATGAATGATATGCCATGCTTACGAATGATATGCCATGTTTATGAATGATATGCCATGTTTATGAATGATCTGCCATGCTTACGAATGATATGTCATATTTATGAATGATAGGCCATGTTTATGAATGATATGCCATGGTTATACATGATATGCTATCCTTATGAATGATATGCCATGTTATGAATGATATGTCATGTTTACGAATGATATGCCATGTTTATGAATGATATGCCATGGTTATGCATGATAAGAATGATGTTATGACAAGTATGTTATGATCATGTTCATGATAAGAATGATGCCATGATAAGTATGCTATGAATGTCTTATGAATGATGAAGCATGCAAAGTATTTTACTTTATGAATGGGCTTGTACCGGACCCAAGTATGGGTCCAAGGGATGGGCACCTTAAGAACGCCCCGGTTATGGACTACCGCAGCTGTCCACGGTTCTGGCACTACCGGAGCTGTGCAACAGGGATGGGCTCCTTAAGAAGCGCCTCGGTTCGGGGACTACCGATTATGCTGTCCTTACCCTAGTAGGTCGGGGCTAGCTACCTTGGATTTACTAGGGATGCGCGCTATGATGTATGTATGTGGTACATGCCGGGGACCCCAAATGATGTTATGATGATTATGTTAAGAAATGAAAAGTATGTTTTTAAAAGATTAAGCATCCTTATGATATATATGCATTGCCCATGCATTCATTATGGAAAAGTATGTTTATGAAAAGTATGTTCATGAAAAGTATGATTTTAAACTAAGCATCCATATACGTATATGCATTCCACCCATGCATTCATACACGTTATGCATTATGTTATGATAATGATGTGTTATGCTTATGCTCCATGTTAAAAGATATGTATGAGAATGAATGATCCATGTTATGATTATGGTAAGAAGATGCTCTTATGATATCCTATAATGTATGCCTATGTTTATGTCATATAGGTTGGTTTATATCTTATGTTTATATTTATGCCATGTCTCATGCCATGCTTAGAATGTTTACGATGTCTATGCTTGATATGCTAGAAAGTATGCCTATGGTTGATTTACATCTTATGCTTATGTTCATGCCACATATGATGCCATGCTTAGAATGTTTACTTATGCTTATGCCTATGCTTATACTTTATGCCATGATAAGAATGTTCAATTAGATTTATGCCTATGTTTATGCTTTATGCTATGATAGAAATGTTTATAATGCTTATGTTCCATATGATTATGAATGAATGACGAATGATTTTAGTGAGTAGGAAAGAGTCTTACTAAGCCTGTGTGCTTATAGTTTTCTTTCCTTATACCACAGATCATGCAAGGGGATAACGAGGAAGCAGCAGGAGGGCCTGAAGTATGTGTGTGTTGGTGACTTGGCCCATGAAATCAAATGTGTTAACCGTTTATGCTAAGAACTTTATTTTGACTACCTATATGCTCGAATAGTGACTTATGGAACTATATGATAAGATGTCCAGTATGATATGATATAAACCTTATGGTATGATGTTAAGCATGTTATGATATGATGATTAAGCATGATGTTCATATGTGAAGTTCCATGTCATTATATTAGGGATGGTAGTAGGGGCATGTATATGTAATGTTTAAGTTATTCCACTGCAGTATGATGTTACATGCCTTAAGTATGTTAGCGTAACGCCGCTTTAGGAAAAAAAAAAAGCGGGCGTTACAGGATGTATGTTCATTGGTTAATTAATTTTCCTACATTTTCACACTCATATTTCATTCTATTGAACTTTTGGGATAACTTGTGCATCATCGGATCAAAAGGGCACATCCGGGGCGAAGATGGATCCATAAAGAACAACATCAGACTCAAATTTCATTCTGTTAGAGCCCTGATTGGTCACCAGACAGACCAATCAGGGGAGCTCTGATTGGTCACCAGACCAATCAGGGAGAGCTCTGATCGGTCCCCAGACCGATCAGGGAATCAGTCCCCAGACCGATCAGGGAATCGGTCCCCAGACCGATCAGAAGGAGATGGCACCAAAGAACTCAGAATTTTAGGTACTGATCAAATCCTGATCGGTCCCCAGACCAATTAGGGAGGTTCCTGATCAGTCCCCAGACCGATCAGGGGTTATCCAGTCCGATCAGAGAGCTTCCAGGCTGTCCAGATGCGATCGGATGCGTTGGTCATCACAATCCTCCACTTGGATCTGGCAACGACGATTGATGGAGCTTCATTGCAAGTAACCTCGACCACTCATCAAGGGTGGAAAAGAGAGGTAGAAAAGGAAGCAAGGGCAGCCAAGGGAGGGGATCACGCACACAAGCGGCTACGTTCCTCTCTACCACACAGCGCCGGCCGGAGCACCCACCTTCCACCTCATCTCCTCACCACCTCCGGTCGGTCGCACCTCGTTCTCGATCCCTCTCGAAGAACATAAGGGAACCCTAAACGCGACTACCTCTCCCCTTCAGCCACCTCTTCACAGCAGTTTTCTTTCGCCAGCAGTTCTTCATATCCATTCCGGCAACCTTCATCAGATTGGTTGATTTGTTTAATGTAGTTGAATGTTTTGTGTTCACTACTAGAAAAAATGCATTCAACAACAGTGAATCACTGTTGTCGTATGCCAAATACCACTGTTGTTAAAGGTCATGTTGTTAAAGGGGGGGTCTACGACAACAGTGAATCACTGTTGTCGTTTAGTCTACGACAACAGTTTGACAACAGTTTTCCACTGTTGTCGTATATCACATTCGACAACATTTTGACAATAATTTTTCACTGTTGTCTTTTATTATATTCGACAATAGTTTTATAACCGTTATCGTATATCAATAACAACAGTTTATCACTGTTGTCGTTTAGGGTTTTCACTGTTGTCGTTTAGATGAGTTTTAACAACGGTGTTTAACTGTTGTTGTATACCGAATTCACCGTTGTCTTTTATTATATTCGATAACAGTTTATGACTGTGTTTTCCATTATATTTTCAATTAAAAGGTAATAATTTAACCTCGAAACAAAAACTATATATATCAAACATCATCAACATATTTACAATAAAGATCCACCACAACCTTTCTACAGACGAAACCACAAAAGTATCTTCTGTCCAAAAACCTTTCTACAGACGAAACCACTAAAGTATCTTCTGACCCAAATTACAAGAGTTCAAATTATATATAATTCTGACCCAACTAAACTTACAATGAAGTTCAAATCACAAAAATTATAGCTTGGAATGTCAGATTAATAGTCTTCGAACATGATCACGAACAAGTCCCTGCAGCTGGAAAAAAGAGAACAAACACTCTAATTAGTTATTCTATTAAATGCATATGTCCAATAAAAATGATCCATGAAGATATGTATCAACAAACAACAAAAATAACAAACTAACAAACAAACAAAAAAGATATGCATGTATCAGCACTTGCAATTATAAGGAAACTGCTAGCTTGGCTTATCTAGACATTTACAGCCTTGCAACCACTTTTCAAGGAAAATACTCAGACAACCATATTAAATATCTGACACATGTTCTTGATTGATTGCTTGTGATTCAGAATCATATTCTGAATCACAAACTGTGTCTGTTTAGGCAAATAAAAAAATATATTGAAGAATTGCATCCAATCAGGGATGTTAGGCAGAACTGCTGAAGCTCCAAAATATATTGAAAAAAAATGTATTGAAGGAATTTCTATTGGATGAATGTGTTTATATTTATGTTAATTTCATACGATCATACAATTAGTCATGCCAAATTCAGTCTGTCCACTACTATTTCGAGTAATATGATATTTGAGTTGAATCGTATCTAGTAGTAAATGCAGCTTGTTGAAAAGTTTAATTCCTAGTGATGAGTTCAGTGATCTGTAGTGGTGATTAGTTTATCCTCCTTAAATGAGAACACTTGAAAGGCTAGCCTACAAATTCAAGTAGAGATGCAAGAAATCAACTAAATATCAAGTTTCTGCAGGTTTTAGACCACAACATTAAAAGGAATTTGGCCAAACTAGTACGACTCTATTGTTCAACGAATCTACTTGAACATCTAAGTAACTTTCATGTCCACTAAACTAATTGTTCTCCAACGTATAAAAAATAATCTCAGGTTACAACATCTCTAAAAACAATATTGTTGATGTATATTGTTTGATTCAGGGGAATATCACCCGAAAGCTTAGTAACTATCATTTACCAGGAAAAGTTTAAACCTTAGTAACTAACATTTACATACTTATTATCAAATATAATCCTGTATACAATCAGCTATCGCGGAGCGCACTTCATCAATTTCATCTTGGGAGTACTCTGCTTTTGCAAACTATGAACAAAAACACATTATATGATTGTACAGAATAAAACATAACAACTTGAAAAAATTATAACTAGATAACTTTAAATATTTGAGATAATAAAGAAATTATTACTATCGTTCAGAATGCATCCCCCTCGATTGATGTAACTTCTTCAGTAATTTGCTTCATAAATCTCATCACATAATATCCACATTGTTTGGCATCCGGTTGCCTAGGAACCTAAGGCAAAGATAATTCATATTTTTAATGCTTAAAATACCAATATTATACACAATAAAAATTTTTGATTTAAATAGAAGTACAAATACCTTAATCACTTCCCATTGTACTTGTTTTCTTCCTTTTCTTCCTTGGAACGAATTAAACAATTTTATTGCCCTTCAATTATACATTAGGTACAGTAGTTGATAAACTATTATTTTAAGACTAATTTAGATGCATACTAACAAAAAACATATATAAACTCATATTTCCACAACATATTTCCAATCGTTATCACGAATGCGAGGACCTTGGGAATCCAATAAGTAAACAATCTCCTTATGAGGATTAATGAGAGTGAGAGTCCAATGGAAACTACACAGAAGTACACAAAATTAGTGCATTCAATTCAAATAAAAATGGCAATTGAAAAAATATATTTAGGAAGTCCATTACCTGTTACAACTTGGCACCAAAACCAACTGATTAAGTGATGCACCACCTAACCTTTCAGCTAAAATACTTGCCCTTTGGTTCAACCGCTCAGTTTTAACTAATTTGTCCACTGTGATTTTTTTAAAGCATGGGATGTTATGCGGATTTACAAACCTGAATGCTGAAGCAGTAAGGTATCGACCATGTCATGGATCAGCAGCGCACATCATGTTCTTAGCATCCCACATCTGCTGTGTCAGCTCAGGCACAGTGAGCGCGCGGTACTGCTGTGACCCTCTCGAGGTCAAGGGAGCAAAGCCAACCATGAAGAAGTGAAGCCGGGGGAAATGAATCAAGTTCACTGCGAGTTTTCTCAGGTCAGAGTTCAGCTGAAAGCCGGGGGAAAGGAATCAAGTTCACTGCGAGTTTTCTCAGGTCAGAGTTCAGCTGACCAGGAAACCTTAAACAGCATGTGATACCACTCATGGTAGCAGAGATAAGGTGATTCAGGTCACCAACTGGCATACATAAAATACCAAAGAAAATATCAAAATGCAACAAGAGTAGATGTTACAAGAGAAATGGCACTCAAGAAAGTCAATCAAGCTAGAGGAATGCAATAACACAAACAAAATAGGTGTTGACATACAGCTGGGTGTGGCGAGCTTGAGCGTGCGGAAGCAAATGTCATAAAGAGCTTCATTGTCAAGGACCATACTTTCATCGGCATTTTCAACAAGTTGATGCACTGAAAGAGTAGCATTGTATGGTTCTACCACTGTCTCCGAGACCTTTGGCGATGGAAACACTGAAAAGGTTAGCATCATTCGATCTGGATATTCTTCGCGAACCTTTGAGACAAGGAGAGTGCCCATGCCGGATCCAGTTCCAGCTCCCAAGGAATGACATAACTGGAATCCTGTGAGTTATAGTAGTAAATGTAGATGGTGAAACTCTAGTAACAGATTGATGATCATTGTACTATCAGTTTAGATTTAAATGATCATTTCTAAAGAGAAAACAAATATTTATCTTTAAAAAAGTTCACACAAACCGAAATATTCTCATCTAGAGTCGATTCTCAATTTCAATAGTAGCTAAAATTGGGAGATATTTGGTCTTAACTTTTTGAACTTGATTATTAGTTATCATTGTAGCCTCGTAAAAAGAGATAGTGCAGCAACATAATCAATATCCAAATTCATCATCATTGTTAACTCTTGTTTCTCCCAACTATTTGAATTTTATCCTTTTATTGAGCTAGCAGTATGTTTAGAATAAGATTGGTTAGTTCAACTAGCAGCTTTGATGTATGTCAATATTGATAGGAAAATGATTTGTCAAACTTCAAATAGGTCTAAGAATAGCAATAATAACATCACACATATATTTTCACATTAATACAATTACTAGACAATTAACACCTAACTTTTAGAAAGCAAAAAATGATTTGCTAGCCCAAAGAAGTTCATCTGCAAATTAGGAAACTATCCTCCTTGAATGAAAGACAAAATAATTGACCACTGAACGTTGCTTTGCATTAGAGCACCAATAGTAAAACTCATAGCCTAAAGAAAGGGAATGAACAAAAGAAGTTCCCTGTAAGCCAATTTCTCTCATCTACAGATACTTCCAATTTAGCTAGTGAAATCAGGAGAGGATTCAGCTTTCGATGCTTTGAACTTGATTTATTATTATTATTATTTATCATACTTAAGGGCATGGAAAAGAAGCACTCGAATACAATTATTATTCGTTCGAGAAGAAATAAGGCACAATTGCACATAAAATCTGTCTCTAAGTTGAAAATCTAATTCTATCCCCAAATCAGAGATACTACAAGAAAGTACTCTCCAATTAAGAAACTGCAGATGAATACTGAGGTGTTGTTTACCCTTTCAATTACACACTGCCAAACACCAGGAACAGGGATTACCTTACAGCAATTAAACAAGGACAACCTAAGGTAGGAAACCCATGCTTCTATTGATAAGCATGCATCAAGATATGTACTGCCCCTTCAACTGATTATATACTCTCACAATAGAAGCATATTAGATTCAAGGTCTCAGATACTATCTACTTGATGACAATATTAGCATACAAAAAGTAAGAACCAATTGCCCCAAAAAAATAAATAAATAAATAAAAATCAGCAAAGAAACACAGAGAGAAGAACTAAAGATGCATAGCATGACAAGGAACGTAATTACACATGCAATTCGCAGAAAATTTAGTTTCAAAAGTAAAGTTCCATTGTGAATTCCTGTAAATTCTCCTCTCTTTTTTTAGGAAGGTAAGAATTTTGAACCTTGCAAGCAATCGCACTTCTCGACCTTGGCGCGCACGACATCGAGCACGGCGTCGACGAGCTCAGCGCCCTCGGTGTAGTGGCCCTTGGCCCAGTTGTTCCCAGCACCGGATTGACCGTAGATGAAGTTGTCGGGGTGAAATATCCGGCCAAAGGGCCCGGAGCGGACGACGCCCATGGTGAAAGGCTCGAGGTCAACCAAGACGGCCCGCGGCACATAACTCTGGCCAGTGGCCTCATTGAAGTATACGCTGACGCGCTCCAGCTGCAGATCAGAGTCGCCGGCGTACGCCCCGGTGGCCTCGTTGAAGTAGATGCTGACGCGCTCCAGCTGCAGATCAGAGTCGCCGCCCTCGGGGCTTCCTTGGACTCGGGCGATGAAGAAGGGGGAGAGGCGTCGACTCGTGGTTGCGAGGGGTTTGTGTGAGAGAAGCGGAAATGGTCAGGGGTTTGGGTGGTTGGCGGGCGAGGAAGAGAAAAGATTAGGGGTTTGTGCGACGAGAAAAAAGATGATTAAGGATCGAAAAATAAGAGAATGAGAATTCAATAGTTCGTTATTTTTTTGCAGTTGGATATCCACCGTTGATTTTGTTTATTGCTTGAACAACACAACAATACAACAACAACAGTTTAATATAACTGTTGTCTATTGTCATAATAGACAACAGTTTATCACATCAGTTGTTGTAAATCCTGCCTATAGACAACGGTTATTTTATAACTGTTGTCGTTGAGTATACATACGACAATATTTTGTTATTACTGTTGTCTTTTTACGTATACATACCAACAACAACAACGGTTAATACTAAAATTGTTGTTAAATTGACATAAGACAACACTTTATCAAAAAACCGTTGTCGATTATGTGTTGTTGAATGCAAAAATTCTAGTAGTGGTTTGATGATGAATGCTTGTATTTAGCTTGATCTCCCATATTAGTTTGCACGTACTTTTGTTATTTTGTTTCATGCTCGCAAGTTGTTTGACAAAATGCTTATTCCAATAGTTAGGTTTAAATTCTTGTATTTTATTTTGCTCAATTCTTTCTTGTCTTACCTCTTTCAGTTCCTTTAAGTTTTTGTCTTTATTTGAATGCAATTAGATTAGTGTAGGTTACGTTAATGCTTTACCTTTTGTTTCTTCTAATTCTCTTGCAAGTATAGTTTAGTGAGGTTAGATTTATTACCTGCATTGTCTTTCGTTTATTAGTCTTAGCTTTCAAATCCAAACCCCAGTTTCATATCCAAAATCGAAAAGCAATAATTTGGAATCCTACGATTATTAACCTATTATTGCATTCCTTGAGAGAGACGACTCGAATTACTCTATATTGCATTAGTCTAGAGGAGTTCGATACTTTAATTGTATTTGAAACCGTAACACAACTAAAACGGTTATCAAATTTGGTGCCGTTGCCGGGGAATCGTAGTGGTGTTTAATAATTATACCCTTTGATTCTATTCTTATTTGCTTTATCCTTTTGTATACGGGTGCTGCCATTTTGTTTGTTTGGTGACAGGACTGCAGGTTCAAAATGTCTTCAAATGAACAGTTAGAGATCAAATTTTTGATGGAGTTAAAATGTTTGTTTAAGCTGAGGGAGTGCCAACAAAGGACAAACACTTATTCATCTACTTACCAGCAGCCGTGTCAACAATTTCAGCAGCAAAACCAATATTTTCAGCAGTCCCACTCAAATTTTCAACAACCAGATTATCAATTTTAGCAAGGGCAACCACAATTTCAGCCTTACCAAGATTTCCAACAACCATTCAATTATGATCAGCAAGGATGGTCACATTCACAGCAAGTTTATCAGCCACAATTCCAGAATTTTCAGCAAGATTTTCCATCTTCACAGCCCCAGAATTTTTAACCTTTCAACCAACACTTTCAGCAAGCAGATCAGCTATTTCAGAGTCATAATTTTCAGCAACCTCCACCAAATTGTCAAACTGATTTTCAACAACTTCAGCAGCCCAATTATTCATTTGATCAGCCCCAACTATTTGATTTTCAGAATTCTCAGCCTACTCATGGTTTTCAGCAACCTTATGCTACATTTCAAGACCAACAGGAGTTCCACACCAATCAAGAAGGCTTTGAGAATCCTAATAAGAGTGAGGCTCAACAACGAAGGATAGAGGAGATGTTACAGCAATTCATACAACAGAAGAGTCTACAACAATAAGAGAGGAGTTTTCAGCAGCTTAATTCTCAGCTTAGTGCAAAGATTTACGCTCAGATTCAGCAACAAATTGAGAGGGATTTTCAGCAATGTAACGCTCCATTTCAGCAGCATCAGGAAGACTATGGACAGCTTCAGAGTAGGACTGATGTTTCCAGTCAGAACATAGAACAACCAATTGGACAGATATCCTCCAACATTAGTCAGATGCAGACTGCAGGGACCAAGATTGATGTTCAAAGAGGATATTCTAGTTCAGATGAGGCAGAGGAGGTATTAGCTATAAAGACAGCTGAGTTAGAAGTTGAATCTGATCCATTTCCAGTTGCAGATGATTCTAAAGGTGTAGGGAATTGCACTAAGCCCCTGGGACCACCTATATTGATTGAGATGCTTTCAGAGGATAGGTTTGAGCGTGTAGGAGATTGTACTGAGCCCCAGGGACCACCCATACCTACTGGGCAGTCATTATCTATAGAGGCAGTGGAGGAGATTGATAGTAAAGCTTGTGACAGCCTTGAATTTGATTCTGAAGCTCTACAGGACCCTTCTAGTTTTTTATTTTGTGATCCTTCTAGTCTTTTATTTTGTGATAACATAGTTGATGTAGGTCCTAACTTTTCTAATATGGTTGTTGTAGATATGGTTGATAAAGAATATGTTGCAGATGAATCTATAGGTGTAGAGGATTACACTGAGCCCCAGGGACCACCACCATTGACTGATGCATTAGAAGATTCAGAGAATCAGTATGAAAGTGTAGGGACTTGCATGGTGGAAGCAAGGATCCAAGAATCACCTCTTTTAGTTGTATGTCCACCAGAACCTGAGCCTGAGATGGAGCTTGTACATGACCAGGAGGAGGCTATGGATACATCTAATCTTTAGAACCTCCAGGTATTTTTCAGCAAGACCAGGTAAGTATTTCTCCTAATTGTTGTGAAAAATTCATGGATGTACCCAGTGTTGACTTTGTTGGATGTGGTGAAATTTTTGATACATTTATTGGCTGTGATGCATGTCTTGATACATCCTGTATAGAAATTAAGTGTGAAAAATTCAAAGAAGTATCTAAAATTGATTTTATTGGATGTGATGAAATTCCTGATACATTCCTTGTAGAGGATAATTTTGCAGAAAAACTCATTGAGGTACCTAAAGTTGATTTCATTGGAGGTGATGCATTTATTGATACACCTTATCTAGAGAATGATTATGAAAGATTCATAGAGGTACCCAAAGTTGATTTTATTGGTTGTGATTCATTTCTGGATACATTTTATGTAGAGGTTGTTTGTATTTCATGTCTTCCTTACCCTGCATGTGTGCGGGAAGTATTTTCTATTCATGGTTTTGTAGGATCTTGTAGGATTCTCGAGTGGGTACTCAAATTAAATAGCCTACAACCTCCCGGAAGGTCTTCTAAAGAGCATGCAATGGGAGGGGTCAAATTCACTTTGACTTGTAACTATTTACCCCAAGAATAGATTTTATACCTGAATCGTCTTCGACCACCGGAACACACTTATGCGAAGTTGAAGTGTGGGGGAGCAGTGCACTATGACATAGATCACATGAAGAATGCTCCCTCGACTACCCAAACCCCACCACTACCAGGATGGATGCTACTCCTGAACCGACTCCAGCCGCCAGGAATAAAGGGGAGTTTGTTCCTTTTCTTTCCTTTTCTTATTTTTCTTTATGTTTATATTTGCATGTTTGTTTGCTTTTATACTTTGCATTTACACTTTGCTTTCTCATTCTACATTTTGTTTGGTCTTGAATAAATCTTGTTTGATTTCGAGTTGTATCTCCCTGCATGTTTCTTTATTATGCTTTGAAAATCATAAAAGATGGTTAAGTTTGACTATTGAGTTTTGGTTTCCTTGGTATGCTTGGGGATATTAATTGCATTTAGTCATTTGTTATGGTGACGGACTCTATCTTGTTGGATTAAGCATGACATTTTATTGTTCACCTAGTGAGGATATTATCATGCCTATCCTTAATCCTCTTATGTGTGATAGCATTTGTGATACTTGACACTCTAGAACTTGTTTTGATTCTTTTTGAAATTACAATAGCATAAGCTTAATTACATGAATATGATGGAGGCAAACTTTCTTGTTGATCTCTTGGTTTTCCCTCTACATTGCTATTGTTACTGGTGAGCATTTCACCTATTGCTTTCAGGTTTCATTGTCTTTTCTTTATCAAATCTTCTCATTGTTATTGTATTCTCACTGTCATATCTTTATTAGCTTATTCTTCCCTTGAGCATGAGAGAATGGGGTGATTGCATGATGAGTACATTTTTTATTTGTCTGTTATTAGTCTCTATTATGGTGAGTTTAGATGTTATCATGCTTTGTTGCATTGTCTGAGGCACATTTTAAGTATGGGGGAAGACAAGTGCGTATGGACGAATGCTTGTTGAAGAAAAAAAATAAAGATGAGAAATGGAAGAAAAAAAGTGTGAAAACAAAAGAAGAAAAAAGAAGAAGTGAAAAAAAAGATTCTCAAGCATTTGGGATTTTGTTAGTGATGAACAAGAAGGAATATTTTCATAAAAAAATGTTGTGTATTGCATTAAGAATGTGTAAGGAGAATTTTGAGTGTTGGATGTATGGTTGAGTTTTTGTTATTTTGACATATTATTTGATTCTACACATCATGTTGATATCCCCAATGCTCTCATATTCTCTGTGATCTTCTTTGTTATATATCCTTCTTGTTCTCTTGCTAGCACGTGGTTTCATCATTAGTCATTGAAAAGTCCTCTTGATTTGTGTACTTATGCTATAGTAGTGGAGAAGTAGAAAATAAGCAAACATATGGTAGTGCAATGTTATGAATGCTTTGAGAGAACTCCACTTTCATATTTGTTATTTTTGTGAGCATCAGTGCATATATCTATCTTGTGAGGTTTTTGTCATGCTTAGTTTATTCAAGTTGATGAAATTACCATGCCTTTTGACTTATGTGAGATTTGGAACCATAAATACAATGATTCTTGAGACTTGATGATCCTAAGTAACCTTCATTTATTAGTTTTAAAGTATCGATAAGGGATGTAATGTTTGGGAGATATTTTGTTTTCTTTTAGTTTTGTTTACTTGCTCGAGACATGCAAGAATTAAGTGTGGGGGTGTGATAACTAGCATTTTGACGGATAAATTTTGTGCAATTAGTGAGGGAATTTGAGGCTTTGGGGTATATTTGTTTATGAAATGATGCATAATTATGAATAGGATGTATTTTCATTGGTTAATTAATTTTCCTGCATTTTCACACTCATATTTCATTCTATTGAACTTTTGGGACAGCTTGTGCATCATCGGATCAAAAGGGCACATCCGGGGCGAAGATGGATCCATAAAGAACGACATCAGACTCAAATTTCATTCTGTTGGAACCCTGATTGGTCACCAGACCAATCAGGGGAGCTCTGATCGGTCCCCAGACCGATCAGGGGGAGCTCTAATCGGTCCCCAGACCGATCAGGGGGAGCTCTGATCGGTCCCCAGACCAATCAGGGAAGGCCTGATCGGTCCCCAGACCGATCAGAAGGAGATGGCACAAAAGAACTCAGAATTTTAGCTACTGATCAAATCCTGATCGGTCCCCGGATCGATCAGGGAGGTTCATGATCGGTCCCCAGACCGATCAGGGGTCATCCAGTCCGATCAGAGAGCTTCCAGGCTATCCAGATGCGATCGAATGCGTTGGTCATCACAACCCTCCACTTGGATCTGGCAACGACGATTGATGGAGCTTCATTGCAAGTAATCTCGACCACTCATCAAGGGAAATCAAGGGTGGAAAAGAGAGGTAGAAAAGGAAGCAAGGGCAGCCAAGGGAGGGGATCACACACACACGCGGCTACGTTCCTCTCTACCACACAGCGTCGGCCGGAGCACCCACCTTCCTCCTCATCTCCTCACCACCTCCGGCCGGTCACACCTCGTTCTCGATCCCTCTCGAAGAACACAAGGGAACCCTAGACGCGACTACCTCTCCCCTTCAGCCACCTCTTCACAGCAGTTTTCTTTCGCCAGCAGTTCTTCATATCCATTCCGGCAGCCTTCATCAGATTGGTTGATTTGTTTAATGTAGTTGAATGTTATATGTTTGATGATGAATGCTTGTATTTAGCTTGATCTCCCATATTAGTTTGCATGTACTTTTGTTATTTTGTTTCATGCTCGCAAGTTCTTTGACAAAATGCTTATTCCAATAGTTAGGTTTAAATTCTTGTATTTTATTTTGCTCAATTCTTTCTTGTCTTACCTCTTTCAGTTCCTTTAAGTTTTTGTCTTTATTTGAATGCAATTAGACTAGTGTAGGTTACGTTAATGCTTTCCCTTATGTTTCTTTTAATTCTCTTGCAAGTATAGTTTAGTGAGGTTAGATTTATTACCTGCATTGTCTTTCGTTTATTAGTCTTAGCTTTCAAATCCAAACCCCAGTTTCATATCCAAAATCCAAAAGCAATAATTTTGAATCCTACGATTATTAACCTATTATTACATTCCTTGAGAGAGACGACTCGAGTTACTCTATACTGCATTAGTCTAGAGGAGTTCGATACTTTAATTGTATTTGAAACCGTAACACGACTAAAACGGTTATCAGCTGCTCCTCGAACAAAAGAAGCCAAGGTAAAGATTGCGAGTAGCCTCTCGAACAAGCTGAAGCAGGAGTTGATAAGTTGTCTGGCTCAAAATTGGGACATATTTTCTTGGTCGGTCGGGGATTTGAGAGGTGTTCAACTGGAGGTCATGCAGCATCATCTGCACGTCTACCTTGACACCCGATCGGTAAAGCAGAGAAAAAGGGACTTCAGCACTGAACAAAACAAAGTCATTTGGGTCGAGGTAGACAAGCTCTTGAAGATCGGGCACATTCGGGAGATTCAATTCCCGACATAGCTAGCCAACGTGGTGTTGGTATCCGAGCCGGACAATAAATGGTGCGTTTGTATTGACTTTCATGATCTCAATCGAGCCTGCCCGAAGGATTATTATCCTTTGTCGTGGATCGACTAGGTGGTGGACTCCACCGCGGGGAGTGAGCTGATCTGCATGTTGGACACATATCAGAGGTACCATCAAGTTCCACTAACACCGACCAGGAAAAGGTCAGTTTCATCATGGCAGACAATACGTACAGTTATACCACGATGTTGTTCGTATTGAAGAATATAGGGGCCACATATCAGCAGATGATGAACAAGGTCATTCGGGGGCAGATTGCATGAAATATCGAGTTGTACGTTAACGATATTCTCATCAAGTCTACCTAGGTAGGCGACCTAATAAATAACATTGACAAAATGTGTGGTACATTGAGAAAGTACGGGTTGAAGCTAAACCCGGCCAAGTGCCTCTTCAGAACCAGGAGCGGGAAGTTTCTGGGATACATTGACATCGAGCAGGGCATCGAAGCCAACCTGAGCAAGGTAAAGGCCCTGCTTGACATGCCTGTCCCTCGAAGTTTGAAGGAAGCCCAGAGGCTGACCGGTAGAATTATAGCACTATCACGTTTCATCTCCCGCTCAGCTGACAGGAGCTTGTCATTCTTCAAAACATTACGTCGAACCACCAAGTTCCAATGGGATGGCGAGTGTGACCGGGCGTTTGAGGAGTTGACGTCTTATCTTCTCGGATTACCTGTGCTAGTCAAGCTGGTGGAAGGTGACATCTTGTATGTGTACTTGTTAGCCACGCAAGAGGCAGTGAGTGCTACACTAGTGAAACGAAGAGAGGTTGAGCAACAACCGATATACTTCTTTGGGCACTTATTGAAAGAAGTCGAGTGTCGTTACACCGCACTCGAGAAGTTGGCGTATGCCCTTGTGTTGGTTGCCTGGCATCTCCAACCCTATGTCCTAGCCCATCCAATCATAATGCTTACCAACAATACCTTGGGGAGGGTAATGATTAACCTGGAGACTTTCGGTCGGATGATCAAGTGGACCACCGAACTTAGTGAATATGACATCCAGTACCAACCTCGGTCGGCCATTAAAGCCCAAGTGCTTGTAAACTTCCTCAGCGAACTATACATGGAAAAGGTTGAAGAAGTATGGAAAATTTACGTGGACGATTCCTTTACCCGACAGGGGAGTAGCTTAGGGATCCTTATGATATCCCCCAAGGAAGATCATCTTCACCTAGTCGTTTGGTTGGAATAACAGAGCATGCAGAGTATGAATCCCTTATCGTCGGTCGCCCGATCATCCACTAACAATGAAGTAGAGTATGAAGCCCTTATCATCGGTCTGCAAGCAACAAAGCATGTAGGATCTTCTAGGGTTATCCTTCACTCAGATTCATAGCTAGCCACGCAGTAGTTAGCTGGGCGATTCGAGGTTAATAGTGAACAACTGCAAGCCTATTTGGAGGCTTACGAGTAGTTGAAGTTCGGGTTCCAAGGAGTGGAGTTGCGCCAAATCCTGAGAGAGAGCAATCTCAAAGCAGACAAGTTGGCTAAGCTGGCTGGGGCCATTACCCCTTAGACATTGGCTCAACCCATGGCTCAGACTATGCTCATCGCTCAGGTTGAGCAGCAGGTCGAGCTTGAGTTGGGTAGCGATTGGCAAGCTCACATCATTTCTTATCTACAGCGAGGAGTCCTCCTGACCAACCCGTCTCAGGCACGGATGCTCCAGAAAAGAGCTGCTCGGTTCATCCTGATCGACGACATACTTTACAAGCGTGCTTTTTCTAGACCTTTGCTCAGGTGTTTGGGATGGGAGGAGGCGGAGTACACGTTTAGGGAAATACATTCAGGATCTTGCGGACTTCATGCAGGTGGCCGGTTGGTGGCCAAAACGATCCTGCTCTCAGGTTATTTCTGGCCGACGCTGCAAAAGGATGTCAACCAGCTAGTCGCCACTTGTTTGTCCTTCCAGAACCATCAAAGCCTGTCTCACCGACCAGTTGAGTTAATGAAGGCTTCTACGGTATCCTGCCCTTTGATCAGTGGGGTGGACATTGTGGGGTCATTCCCCCTAGTTCCCACCCAAAAGAAGTTCTTATTGGTGGCGGTCAATTATTTCTCCAAATAAGTAGAAGCAGAGGCGTTGGCCCGAGTAACGAAGGTGGCAGTCATAAAGTGATGGGTAAGGCTTGGCGGGGTTCCTAAGCGAATATTTGGTCGTCCTTGAGAGACCTCTCCATGTCTATGGATTAAAAATTAATCTGAATGGAGACCCATCTCCCAAAGGACCATCTCGTCATCGTATCAATCGGTTCAAATTACAACTTAGCCAATCTCAAAGATCGAGCCTTATAATTCGCCTAATCGATCGACCGCGGAAAAGACGACGAATGGATCGCCGGTTTTTATGTTTATTATCGAGGTCCAATAATTATTTATCAAATATTAATTAAACGATTAATTAAACATGATAATTAATTAAAGCATCACATAAAATGATAGAACTAATCAAGGGAGCCAAGAGAGAAATATAGCTCTCTTTACCGTATGATCTTCTACTGTATGACCCTCCCCTCTTGGACGTCGTGTAGGCGACAATCTACCAAGAACCGTGGTCACCAAGTCGATCCCTTTTCCTTGTGCTAACCAAGCACTAATCAAAGGGTTGCTGCCAACCACTCCAAGGAAGAAGATAATCTGAACATAAACCCTACTACTCTTTTCCTCCACCGTCGGCGCCCGAGCCGTGAGCAACTTAGAGAAGAGAACTTCTCGCCTTGAGAAGAGGAGGCGTGCACCAACTTCTCACCTTAGAGAAGAAAACTTCTCACCTTAGAGAAGAGGAGGCTTGCACCAACTTCTCACCTTAGAGAAGAAAACTTCTCACCTTAGAGAAGAGGAGGCTTGCACCAACTTCTCACCTTAGAGAAGAAAATTTCTCCTATCCTCCAAGCAAGTGGCGTGCATAACTTGAATTACTCCAAGCAAATTGATTAATCCTCCTCCACCGAAAGCAAGCTGCTGCTTTCTCCTTGCTGTCGCCATGGAGAAGAGGTGGCATGAGCCACCTTCTCACCCTTGGAGAAGATATGCGTGAGCATCTTTCTCACCTTGGAGAAGAGATGGAGTGAGAAACCTTCTCACCTTAGAGAAGAGATGCGTGAGCACCTTTCTCACCTTCGAGAATATTGCTACCTTCTCCACAGATGTTGGTGTCGCACACCGTGAGGGAGAGATAGAGGAGGAGGAGGAGGGGGAGGAGAGGAAAAACTTAGGGTTTTCTTGTGTTCCATTGGATCAATTGGTTTCATGCCACATGGGATATATAGGGCTACGATAGGGATCATAAGGAGGAGTTGGGTCTTAGCCTGCTAATGGATCCAAACTTGATCCATTAATGAAGATCCATTCCACTAAAGGATCTTCATTGAATTACCTCACCAACCCTCATATTTTCATATGAGCTCCACCTATTATGAGTACATCCACCTCCCCGTGTTTAAGATATCGAATGTCCGTCGATTAATTTAAATTACTGACAATTTTAATTAATCAACTTCTAACTCTTTGACTAGTACCACTCAACCTTATCATCATGTCGGATCAAATCCACCTACAGGGTTTAACATGATGAACCTTATGAGCTCATCAAGGGGGCATCATCATCCTGACTCACTAGGAAACAGAATCCGTCAATAATCAATGGCACACCATATAATTAATATTATTTTCTAACTTACCGGGCCTATCGATTTAACAGAATAAATCTCGCCCATTGGTAAATCAAAGAAATAAAATACTAAATATACGTGCCTATTATTATATCGGGATTTAGAGATTGTACTCCATAATAATCCGAGGTTCGATCCAATTATTAAGTCAGTACAAATTAGATCACCTCTATTTTGGTCCTGCTCAATTTACACAAAGCACACTAGTGTAATTCTATGGTCAAGATAAACCACACCTAATTACACTACAACCATCCCGATGGTTTGTCCAACTCCATCTCGGTTGTGAGTCTCTACTTATACAATGCAAGGGACTGATAACATGATCTTCTATGTGTCACCACACACCATGTTATCTATAATGTAAAGTATCAGCTGTTATGCATATACTAATGTAAACATGCAATTGTGTTGTCGTGATTCTCTTTCAAAATGCGGATGTCCATACAGAAAAGGAAGGCTTTTAGTATACATCCTAACATAAAATTCTTGTGGCAAAATATCTTATGCCATTATGGGATACCACATAGGCTAGTCTCGAATAACGGTTGACAATCAATTTCAAGGCAAGAAAATCCAAATGACTGGTGCTCGGCCTATGGGATCAAACAAGCTTTCCCCTCGGTTGTAACCGTAAAACAATGGCTAGGCAGAGGTGGCTAACAGGGAGATTCTCTGGGGGTCGAAGGTGAAGCTGGATCATGTAGGGGGGACCTAGGTGGACGAGCTTCCCAACGTTCTATAGGCCTTGAGGACTACACCGTAAGAGGGCTCGGGCTACACGCCTTTCCAACTGGTTTACGGAAGCGAGACGGTGGTACCAATGGAAGTGGGATGTGTTGGGACCTTTGTGTTTGCTAGTGGGGGATGAATAGCAATTTTCCAATCTTTCTTCCTACAAATGATAGTGCGTAAGCGGAAATCTCAATTCTAAACTAAACAATGCTAACACATCACCTTTACGTGGTTTGGAGATAAAAGTCCTACTCCACGGCTGTCCGTTAGGTGGACAATCCCGATCCGTTGGTGGATGACTCCCCGAAAAACCTCCGGCTAGCTCATGTAGTTCCTTGTGGCTGGAGAAACCTTGCCACAACCTGCAACACTCTTCTGAGCTCTTAGACTACTAATTGGCCTTTAACCAAAGCCAATTTCATCAAGAACTCTCAGCCAAAACTGAGCTCTCTTAAATAGAGCTCAAGGCTGAAAAGACCATTACCAATCAACCGTCCCTGGACCAGTCGACTGGTCCCACTTAGATTCGAACGTTACAACCTAATGTTCGAATTTCTGCTGCCATCAGTCGACTGGTCCAAGACCAGTCGACTGATCTTTCTGTGGACTTTATCAGTCGACTGGTCCACCCCTATACCTAAGGTTTCCCTTCCCGAGTACAATTCTCTCAGTACTCAAACCCTAGGATTTCTCGATTACACTTCTCTCACTACTCGAACCCTCACGAATCAGTTGACTCTTCATTCAGCAGCCTAGACCTGTTGCCTTCAAGCTCTCTTCGACTTTGGCTCTCGTCCCTTAGATGCATGCAAGCCCGCGGCTCGTCTCCCATGCCATCCTTCACGTATGCCTCGAAGTCCGCTTCCCTCGGCTCATCGTCCCTGCTTTGTCCACGGTCCCTCGGATGCATACAAGCCCATGACTTGTCTCCTCACGCCATCCTTCACCGGACTCGAAGTCGTCCAACTAAGTCCATGTGTATCCTGCAAACCTACACACTCAAATGCACATATCAAATACAAGGGTGAACTTAACTTAAATCCTTTGCCCAAACATCAAAACACATGGTCACTCCGGACCATAGATTGCCTCAACAATC